>CM033457.1:18389033-18699033 GCA_019425755.1 Amaranthus cruentus | reverse complement strand
TACATGTCAATCTGTCATAGGAATGACAATTATAGGACGAGTCCAGAGTGGTTGTAGTGGAAAGTAATGATTGTATTGGAAGTATGAGAGAAAAAATAATTAAATAATAGTGTAATGTGATGATTGTATTGGAAGTATGAGAGAGAAAATAATTAAATAGTAGTGTGAAATAAGGAAAGTGGGGTTTTAAGGGGTAAAAGTGAGATGAAAACTTTCCAAAAATGAAAAGTATTCTAAAGTAGAAAAACTTATAAAACTACCCGTTTTAGTAAGGTGGAAAAACAAAAAGAAACGGAAGAAGTACTAAATACGAACCGTTTAAAATCAGCAATATAATTGTCGAACGGTAATTTCAACATTTTTCCCACTAATAAAACAATAATTGATTAACTAAAATTATACCGAATTTAAGTTGAGTTTTCCTTGACATTCTTTTGACTTGTTGATAGTAACCTATAAATTTAGGTTAATCATACACTATATTAATTTTGATGTATAGTATAGAAAATTAGAGTGAATATAAGAGTGCTATGTGTAATTATTTCATTGGTCAACATTATAAGAGTATTTATGGCAGGAGTATTAATTAAATGATTTACAATTCAATCAATTTTAATCATTTACGAAAATAAAATGTTGCATTCATATTAATGGCAGAAATAATTGCAGGAATTTCAATTCAATCAAATTTATTCTTTAAAAATATAAAATTTGGATTTATTTTAGTAGCATAAATATTAATGGCAAGAATATTAATTGCAGGATTTTCAATTCAGTCAATTTTATTCTTTTAAAATAATAAAACATTGGATTCATAATAATGACATAAGTAATAATTGCAGGAATTTCAATTCAGACAATATTATTCTCTTACGAAAAAAAAAATTATGATTTATATTAATGACAAGAATATTAATTGAAGGAATTTCAATTCAGTCAATTTTATAAGTTGACAAAAATAGAAATTGTCTTTCAATAGAATGGCATGAACTACAATATCAATACAGCATTTGACCAACTTAATTATTTGCTCATATCATTTCTTTTTTCTCAAGCTTCAGTGTTGGTGAATAATATTTTCAATTATAACCGTGAGCTTAAATTACATTCAGGAAATACATAGTGATAGGGGACATGGAAAATTAATGCAAAGGTCATACATATGTGGGAGTATAAAGAGAGAGATGTGACCACATATTCACTTAATCATGATGGACGAAAAGGGAACATCTGTAATGGTTTCAATGGAAAAATTTACAATGTTAACTCATTCTAAATCATGTGTGTTAGGAAGAGTTAATCCTGCAGCAGGTGAGTATAGATCAACCAAACATGAATGGAAGATGTTCTTCTATAAAACATCAATAATCGAAAATGTTCGTTCGTTTAAAATTTCATTAAGATATAAACGTATTTAAAAATCCGTGCATTGCACGTGTTTCTATAGTTGTTAATAATCATAAAATTAAAAATTAAAAAAAATAAAATGAAACACCCCTATCCATCCCTACTACTAGCCCTCCCGCTGCCCCCCACCATGGAACACCCCCACCTCCTTCCCCACCCGGCCACCCCTAACCAGCCCCATAAACCCAGAAACGCCCCCTCCCCCTCCCCTATTCCCTACCCCCTAGCTAGCCCAAAATCCAGATTACCCATGAATTAGAAACCTCCTCACACTTTTCACTCCCTATGATCCAACCCAAAACCCAAAAAACCCAGCCGAAGAATGACAAGTTAATTGAAGGGTTTTAAAAACAAGTATTGGGTTATACTTTGTCACTAATTTAAGTAATTACGGTTTGGTTTTTCTATAGTCACTGTACATGAGAGGTAAAAAGTCAAATTTGAACATGGCAAAGTAAATTTACCGTCAGTAAAACAAAAATCTTGCAAGGATGACAAGTTGCATTCATATGAAGAGTGGGAAGATTAACTTGTAGAGCCGAAGAAGTGTTATAGAGTTTGGTTAAATGATTTGAGTTTGATTAAAATCGATTCTTATGTTCATATTTGTATCTGTATAATTTCAAATTCAGTTTGAAATTACGTTAAAGTTGAATTTGATAATAAGATATGACATTAGATCTGTTTTGAACCCCTATGTTTTCATGTGAGAAGCATGTTCATACACAACTACACAAGCATGTTCAATTAGAGCGTTTGAGGAGGAAGACCGCTTCTTTGCTAAAGTGGAGATACATAATCTTCAGGTGAATCTTCCTACATTCGGATCTGTTTGGCAAATGATTATTAATTGTAGGTTTATTGGCGTAGGCTAGGTAAACTTGTTACGGAGACTTTTGGTAAAAATAGTTGAGAGAAAAAGTGGCTCAAAAAGCTATAAACCAACAAAAAAAAATGTTATTTAGAATTTTATATATTCCCACCAAAATTACACTAACTTTTCATTATCATTTTCACCATTTAATGCCGATTACCAAACATGCGGTATTTTAAAAGCAAAAGATATTTGCCCATGTTTACTTCAACACCAAAAGTATTAAAACAAATCAACTCGTCTTGTATGAGACATTGATTAGTTCATTTCTGTAATTTGAAATTGTTAGTGATCATTTTAAGTTTTAACATATAAAATGTACATGGACCAACACAGTACTAGCTAATTATTAGAGTATATAACATATTATGGGGCTTCAACCATCACCTTAACCTTTTGGTTGAGTTGGTTCTTTGACATGGTATCAAAAGTCAGTGTAACAAAAGGTCACGGGTTGAATCTCAACTACCCATCATTTAGTGGAATATTTAGCACCATGTGTCCATGTATGAGGCAAACATGTGTTCCCTCCACACTTCTAGCCCAAAGGGCTCTCGTGTGAAGGGTTGTGTTAGAATATATAATATATTTGAGGCTTTAACCATCAGCTTAAATTTTGGTTGAGTTGGTTCCACGACAGTAATCAAGAAAGAGTCTGTTCGCAGTTCTCGCAGTACTAGGTAATGGGCTAATTCTCCCGTTTAATATTCTGCAATCTGCAACACTAATCAGTATCATTAAAGCACATATTTGACTGTTTTATTCATGTAATCCCATAAAATCTGACTGCAGATTTGTTTTATGAATACTCCTAAATGCCAAAGATTTGTTATGTTTGGTTTACTCACCTTATCATTCTAAGAGTCACTTTTTGTAATACCTCGATTAAGCTTTAAAAATGATCAATAAACTATTCATATCAATAAGATGCATTGTCTTTTCAATGAAGTAAATTTGCTAAAAACTCCAAAGATAAACGTGTTTGGTGGGGAGCAATAAGATGGGTGACCTCCCGAGAAGTTTTTCCGGGCACGAGTGAAACCAAAAGCGTTGGATTTGTGTTGATCGGTGGGGCCAGTCTATACAACCTTCATGGATAATCACCGGTAGTCCGATCAACCTCGACAGTTGACACAGCTGGACGTGTAAATCACACGCCCAAACTCATCTGACACGGTATATAGTTTATGCAAATTACAATCCCATGAAATCCGATACCATATTAGTTTATGTGTGCACTTATTTATTTTAATCAGTAACAGTATTTAATTGCTAATTCATGCAGTGTTCTTATGTAAGTTTATTTTCTTACAGTACTTAACTCCTAATATAAAAACATTTATCAAGAATCTTACTTTTAAATTTGAATTGGGGTCAAAGTTGATTAAGTTTTTCGACTACAAAAGGCGATTTCGTTATTGATTCACTTATAGGTCGATTTAAAGTCGAGTTTATTTGCACGCCGTAAGATTTAAGATTTTCATGTATCATTTTATTCTTATTTTTGGGTCTGTAGTAGTGTCCCTTTTGCATGCTACCATAGCGCACAATCTCAAGTTTTTTGGAATCCCATAGATATATTAGTTATATTAGCGTATACTTCTTCTGTTTCATTATATTTGCTACTAATCGATAGTGATCACAATCAGTTGCAAGTTTTTCAGAACGGAGGTAATATGAGGTGCGTATCTATATTTTTCTTTCAGTACATGAAATTGATAATTGCTTTTTTAGCTCTTAGTAAATATTTTTTTTTCCTCTTTATTTGTTCTCATAAGTGTATTGGTGTATTGGTAATAACTTTAAAAAAACATTATTAACTTTTTTTAAGTGTTGTTACTTGCCAGGGCCTGTTTTTAGCCCATTTCGAAAAGCCGATTTGCCTAGAACTCCAGAAATTATAAGGGGTCTCAAATATTAAGGCTCGGTTCTAAGCTATACTTTTTAAGGATTTGGGTTCCAAAATATTTTTATATTTATAGTAATTTTAAAATTTAATGTTACAATACATTTTGTCTTGAAATTATTTTTCATGAAGTGAATTTTTTTTAATCTTTTGATATAATATCCATTTTAAAAGACACTAAAAATAAATAGGGTCTCCAAAATCTTTGCTCCGCCCCTGTCACTTGCCTAGCCGGACTAGACATTAGATCCGTCTCTGGGCTTACATAAATGTTGAAGTGCCCATGTGTTACCTACATGTGAGTTGTCCCACATCGGAGAAAAAGAAGAGTATACATCACTTTATATACTCAAGGAGAAACTCCTATTACCAATTGGTTTTAGTAGTGAACCTTCTTTGGGTTTATGAGTGAACTACTTTTCCTCCTTGTTTGGGTTGCCCAGTCCCATTTTCTAAATTCTATCAATAAAAAAACTAAAATGTAGAAGGTTGTAATTGTCCCTTGACATCAAAAATCTAGTTCTTTTGCATTATGAACAAGAGCTAGAAATTGTGTGAGCTACCTTGTGTGATCAGCTGTTTTTGTACTTCTATTTCAACAATTCATAAGTGTATTCTATTTTTCTTTGTTAGAGTTAGTTCGTTGGTGTGACTTGTGAGTAACAACAAGCTTAGGAAGGGATTTTACATCCATTAAAATAGCCTTAAACGCCGCAGTTTCTAGGAGAATTCGTGCACTTCGTAAGATATGGAAGATTATCAACGAAGCGAAGTTTTAACAACTCAAGTAACGAAATTTGCCAATGCCGGGCTTTTAAGTAAGATTTCGTTTTGTTGGTTGAACCCTTTGATGAACTTGGGTAGCAAGAAAATTCTCAAGGAAGACGACTTGCCAAAATTGCGAGACATAGATATGGCAGGGTTTTGTTACTTACGGTTTCTAGATCGACTAGATAAAGATAAAAGCGATAAAGCACTTTCGGAATCCTCAGTTTTGTGGACTATTGTTGGATGCTACAAATTCGAGATTCTAGTATCAGGTTTTTTCGCGTTAGTAAAGATAATTGTAATGTCAACTGGACCTCTTTTGCTCGATTCCTTCATCAAGGTTGCTGAAGGTAAGGAAGCATTTAGATATCAAGGTCATCTTCTGGCAATTTCTTTGTTTCTTTCAAAGATCTTAGAGTCATTGTCGCAGAGGCAATGGTACTTTCGGAGCAGATTGATTGGTCTTAAAGTACGATCCATGATCACTACCACAATTTACATGAAGCAACTAAGATTGTCGACTGTTGCGAGGAGAGTACACTCAAACGGTCAAATAATGAATTATGCAACGACTGATACTGATAGAATCGGGGAATTCCCTTTTTGGTTTCATCAGACTTGGACAACCGGCCTACAACTTTGCTTTGCGTTAGTGATTTTGCTACATTCAGTTAAACTCGCAACCATTGCATCATTAGTCGCAATTATTTTAACTATGGTTTGCAATATCCCCCTTGTCAAATTACAACATAAGTATCAAAGGGTATTGATGGTTGCTCAAGATAAGCGGCTTAAAGCTTTCTCGGAAGCTCTTGTGAATATGAAGGTGCTTAAAATGTACGCATGGGAAAGTCGATTCATGAGCGTGGTCGAGGCATTGAGGAAAGTCGAATACAAATGGTTATCAGCAGTGCATTTGCAGAAAGCATACACTAATATTCTATTTTGGACATCTCCTATAATGGTGTCTTCTGCTACATTTGGTGCATGCTATTTCCTTAAAATTCCTATGCATGCTAGTAATGTTTTCACCTTTCTTGCAACTTTGCGCCTAGTTCAAGAGCCCGTCAGAACTATCCCCATTGTAATTAGTGTGGTGGTTCATGCTCGAGTTTCATTTGCACGAATTGTGAAGTTTTTAGCAGCACCCGAGGTGCAAACTGAAAATGTTAGAAAGATAGGAAATATGTCCTGCATAACTCATCCCATTGTGATGAAGTCGGCAAATCTTTCATGGGAGATGAGTTCAACAAAACCGACCCTAAACGACATTAATCTAAATGTTTGTTTAGGTGAAAAGGTGGCTATATGTGGGGAAGTTGGCTCAGGAAAATCAACATTACTAGCTGCAATTCTTGGTGAAATACCATGTATAGATGGAACGGTAAGCTTTTTTCATTTGATAGAGTATATAACATATTGTGGAGCTACAACCATCAGCCTAAGCTTTTGGTTGAGTTGGTTACGATATCAAAAGTCAACTTAATTAAAGTTCACAGACTCAAATTTCATTCACCCACAATTCAACTGGAATGCTTAGTGTCAAACACGATTCTATTCTGTGCTATATCGACACTTCTAGTCCAAAGGGCTCTCGTATGAGGGGACGTGACAGAGTATATAACGTATCTTGGGGTACAACCATTAGCTTAAACTGTTGGTTGAGTTGGTTACTTGATAACAATCACCCTCATTCTTCTTAGATCATTGCTTTGCTTATTGTTTAATCTTTATCTTGTACAGGTTGAAGTTTATGGGAGGATTGCTTATGTTTCTCAGACAGCATGGATTCAATCAGGGATAATACGCGAAAACATCCTTTTTGGTTCTACCATGGATGATGCTAAATACCAAGAGACTCTTCGTAGGTGTTCTTTGGAGAAGGACCTTGAACTCCTTCCTTATGGTGACTTGACTGAGATTGGGGATAGAGGAATCAATCTAAGCGGTGGTCAAAAACAACGAATTCAACTTGCTCGTGCATTATACAAAGATGCTGACATTTATCTTTTGGATGATCCATTCAGTGCGGTTGATGCACACACTGCAATGAGCCTCTTGAATGTAACTCTTAAACCTTAAACACTGAATATGTTATGGAAGCTTTCTGAAAAGTTAATGTAAGATTTACTATGGCAGGAATATGTTATGGAATCTCTTTCTGAAAAGACGGTCTTGCTTGTGACACACCAAGTTGATTTTCTTCCCGCTTTTCATCGTTGCTTGGTGAGTACAATCACTTATATGACTCTTGATTTTGTGCAACATATGGAAGTGCACGCTTAATAATTATATGGATTTTCACAATTGTACGTATTCTATTTGTTGTGTATATTTAGTTAAATGTTCACTATTCATGGTTAACGTGGGTATAAGTTGCAGGCTTTCAGATAGTTGCAGGTTCCTCTCTTTTTGAAGACCCTTCTTGAGCCGAGAGACTCTTTGACCGCACTCTCCTATATGGGTATGAGCTGCCGTCTCTCTTCCCTCCCCAGACCCTGACCATAGTTGTCTATAAGCGGGATACACTGGGTATGATGATGATGATTTTCACAATTGTCTACTATATTATGCATATATTCTCCGGAATCCTTCACAAAGGAATATAATCTTGATTGCAGCTCATTTCAGATGGAAAAGTTCTTCGAGCAGGCCCTTATAACGAGTTATTAGCTTCATGTCCGGAATTTTCAGATCTTGTAAACGCGCACAAGCAAACTATTGGTTCCGATACACTGGCTGAACTTCGCAAATCTAAAAGACAAACCTCATCCACTTTAAAGGTTCAAAAACATGATTTTGTGTCTGAATATCAAGAATCAGAAGGACAAAACTTGATCAAACAAGAAGAAAAAGAAGTTGGAGACATGGGTTTTACACCATACTCGATATACTTGTATCAAAGTAAAGCCTATTTGTACTTTTCTATTGTTGCCCTTGCTCATTTAGCCTTTCTGACCGGCCAGATATTACAGAACACTTGGATGGCTTCTGGTGTCGATAACCCACGTGTTGAAAACTCGAAATTGATTGTGCATTATGTCATTATTGGATTATGCATGACAATATTCTTACTCTTTAGATCTTTAGCAACAGTTAAAGGCGGGATGAAATCATCGAAAGCTATATTTTCTCAGTTGGCGAAGTCTCTATTTCGGGCTCCAGTGTCGTTCTATGACTCTACTCCTCTTGGAAGGATACTAACTCGGGTGAGTATGAACTTGTCATACGTCTTACAATACTCGTTATGAACATCGAACTTCCAAAACAATTATATTTCTCGTGTTTCTTTGAACCCTGCAGATTTCGTCTGATTTGAGCACTGTTGATACTGATATCCCCTTTAGCTTCCAGGTAGCCTTTGGTGCTACATCCTTGGCATATGCTACTTTAGGAGTGTTGACGGTCATCACATGGCAAGTCTTATTCGTTATCTTGCCAGTGATTTTCATGGCAATAGGCTTGCAAGTAAGTCTTCAAGATCTCTAGCATATAACTGTTCGAGTATATAATAAGCTGATGGTTGCGGCCCCAGGATATGTTATATACTCTAACAATAACTTCAAGAAACTATGGCTTGGTTGAACAACTAATTAGTCGATGATAATCATTGACAGCGATACTACTTTGCTACAGCAAAAAAGTTGATGAGGCTCAACGGTACAACTAAGTCCATGGTCGCAAACCATTTAGCTGAATCAATAGCTGGAGTCGTAACAATTCGAGCTTTTAAGGAGGAAGATCGGTTCTTTGCTAAAATTCTCGATCTTATTGATACAAATGCAAGCCCATTCTTCCATAATTTTGCAGCTAATGAATGGTTGATTCAAAGGATTGAGACTCTTAGTGCCACCGTTCTTGGAGCTGTTGCATTATGTATGGTTTTGCTTCCTCATGGAACTTTTAGCCCAGGTAAATAAGTGTCTGATTTATTGTTCTTTGGTTTCGGATTATAATGATTTATATTAAAAGGACTCATTGAATTAGTGCTCTTCTTATACATTTGAAGTTGCAAATAATTTTGCAACCAAGGGTCAGTCAGGAACAACCTCTTTGTTATCACTAACAAGGGTAAGACTGCGTACAGTGGACCCCTCAAACACCGTCTAGGAAGGAGGTGCGCTTTTGTGAGTTAATTGTTATACAAAACATTAATGCAGGTTTCATTGGAATGGCACTATCATATGGTCTCACGTTGAATGTAGCTATGGTTATCTCGATTCAAACGCAATGCACATTGGCCAACCAAATGATTTCCGTGGAGAGGCTTAATCAGTACATGGATATACCAAGTGAAGCGCCAGAAGTCGTTGAAGACAATCGCCCTCCGCAAAATTGGCCATTGGCTGGTAAAGTGGAGATATGCAATTTGCAGGTATTCTCTACTGTCTATATTCAAAATTTTCAAATTCTAGAAAGGTTGAGATACTAAACATTTTCATGTACTTTATAGGTAAGATATAGACCAGACACACCGTTGGTTCTTAAAGGAATTAGTTGCACGTTTGAAGGGCGAGATAAAATTGGTATAGTTGGTAGGACTGGCAGCGGAAAGACTACCCTAGTAGGGGCATTGTTCCGTCTGGTGGAACCAATAGATGGGAAAATTATTGTTGATGGTGTCGATATATGTTCGATAGGGCTTCACGATCTAAGGTCACGTTTTGGGATTATACCTCAGGATCCTACACTTTTCAATGGTACAGTGCGATTCAATCTGGATCCGTTAAGTCAACATAACGACCAGGCAATATGGGAGGTAAAGTTCATACATTTCCTCCCATTGTAGGATTGAGCTTTTTACACACTTTTATATTTTTCTCATTCACTACAGAATATTCATATGTCGTCCCACTGACATTGCTACATCTAGAGGTGTTCAACGGGTCGGGTCGGGGCGGGCGGGTTAAAGCCCGTTTAAATACGACCTAATTTTTAAAAGTTTATAAAATAGTGTTTTTGCATTACATTATGGCCCATTGGATCGACCCACTTATGTATATTAAAAAAAAGTAGTAAATTTTTTTCGCAATTAATTCTTATAATTATCTGACCTTGCCTAGCCCGACCCTTTACACCAAAGCCCGGTTATTGACCCGACCTGTTAAAATGTAACCCAACCCTTAACCTGTTGGGTCGACCCGCCCTATTAAACACCTCTTATCTGAATCTTAACGTGAGGAGTAACTGCTATTTTTATTTCTATGTTTTTAAAAAGGTGCTCGGCAAATGTCAACTTACTGAAGTGATCAAAGACAAAAATCATGGGTTGGATTCCTTAGGTAAGTCTTAATGGAAGTAGCTACTAGCTAGGTTCTTCATACAAAGTTAGTTTATCGATGATTATGTCAAGAAACCAACTCAATCAAAAGTTTAAGCTGATGGTTGAGACCTTAAAATATGATATATACTCTAACAGATTATATTGATATTTTGATCAATAGTTGAGGAAGATGGATCAAATTGGAGCATGGGACAACGACAACTATTCTGCCTAGGACGCGCTTTACTTAGGAAAAGCAAGGTATTGGTGCTCGATGAAGCCACTTCATCAATCGATAATGCGACTGACATGATCTTGCACAAGATAATTAGAACAGAATTCGCAGATTCCACTGTGATAACCGTAGCCCATAGGATACCGACTGTAATGGATTGCACAAAGGTCCTTTCCATAAGTGAAGGTAAGTCGTGCATATGTTTTCTTTATAGGGTGGGTCTAGGGGTGTTAGATGGCCAGATAAGGGCCGGGTCGGGCCCGTTCGGGCTTAAGTATATATGGCACGGGTTGGATAAGGGGCCTTTAAATTAATATGGGTTTTAAATGGGACAGGCTTTGGAAACCTGACCCTGCCTTTTTTTTACTACTAAAAATAATTTTAATCCCTATTTATCAATTTATAACAATTAAATAATCCTTTATAATAAAAAAAATTAAAAAAAATATTAATAATTTCATTGATATTGTCATTTATAATATTTAAATTAGACATTAATTATGCTATTTACAAAAACCCGTTTTGGGCTCTTATTGAGCCCTTTTATAGTCCGCTTCATTTTACATAAAGTACAACTTGTTTTCGACCGAACCCATTTTCGGCTCGACCCTTCTAGAAACAGGCCAGATAAGGGCTCAAAATGGGGCCCTGAGCAATTGAACACCCCTAGGGCCTATGTGGGTCGTTACCTGTGCATGTGTGCTAAACCAACTCGGCTACCATTCTTCTGTACTGTATACGTTACACGACTATATGACTCGGGTCATTGCCTAGGTAGGCCTGAGCGTAGATTCCTTGTTTTAAAGAATCATCTTAGATCACTTGGATCACTATTACAGGGAAATTGATGGAGTACGATGAGCCAATGAAGCTAATGGAAAAAGAAGGTTCGCTATTCGGACAGCTCGTTCGAGAATATTGGTCTCATTTCTACACTGCTGCTCAGGGACAATGAACAAACATTTAGGACATAGAACATCTATTTATAGAATGAAACAGGATTATTATACAATGTTCTAACTAGAAATTGTAGTTTTTAGTTCTTTAAATTCCCTTTTTGATTGATCCGAAAAGCCTTTTTTTGCTTGTGTTAATAATTAGAGGTGTTTAACAGATCGAGTTGAAAATGCTCTTGGCTTGCCTGGAATCTGTTATCTTTACAAGTTTTAGCAATGCGTGGAATCTAGGCTACCTAGACTCTTGTACACATGTTCGACTTGAACATGTGTTTCGGTGGGATCCAATAAGACTTACATTCGAACCTAATTATTTTGTGTTGACTTAAGAGTTAAGACACATGTTGACGTTAATTCCTAAGATTTGAAAATTTTGGACTCGGATCAAGACATGGGGTTTGATGAATCTAAGGTCTAAATATGTTTTTGATAATGAAGGGAAAATTACTTTTAAAACTCTCAACTATTCGTGGTTTAAATATAAAACTCTCAACTATTAATTATTATTCAAAACTCTTAACTTTAGGCCCATTTTAAATTTAAAGCACCGATGCAATTTTATAACCTGTTTAACCGGTTATCATTTTGTTAAAATGGGAGGATACGTGAAGGGTCGTGTAAGGTCAAAAGGGTGAGGTGATTGATAAATACAATTGGGTCCCCCTACTTCTCAACTAAAACCAATTTATCCGGTTATAAGTCATCTTGGACTTTAAATATAAAATGGTCCTAAAGTTGGGAGTTTTAAATAATAATCAATTTTTAGGAGTTTTATATTTAAACTGTGAATAGTTGGGAGTTTTTAATGTAATTTTCCCTAAAATGAATTCAAATAAATAATTTATAAAATATTTTTAGAATTGATTATAGGTTGGATCATAAATCAAATTTACAAATTCTTGTGAGAGACGGTCTCTTTGAGAGACCATCTCTAATTGGGCCGATCCATTAGATATTTTGTAAAATATTGTATGTAAGCATTAAGATGATGCAATTAGACATCTAAAGTAGTGAAAGTAGGCATTAGGGATAAGTTAAATAAGCATTAAAGATAATTTAAGTAAGCATTAAGAATACAATAAGTAGACATTAATCTTTAATGGGCTGAATTTGAGATACATCTCTCAAAGGGATGATTTTTCAATTATTGAGCTTAAAAATCAAACTCAAACCGAGGCGAATCCAAGATAAATCTAGTGTTATATCCATATCCATTCCAATCCCACACACCAAGTTAATGTCTCTTCAAAAGTTTTCATGTATAATCATGACAAACACCATAAAACAACATAAGTATTAAGTACTCTCTATTCTCTCAAAAAATTCAACAAAAAATATTGGTTAAATGGACAACACACAAAGCACTTGATATGCTTACATATATTTTATATATTTAAAATGTGATGTATTATTTACTTCCTCCATCCTCCGTACTACAATTCTTTTTCTACTGTTGAATCTGTATTTTTGATATTAAATATCTTTGTTTCAACTAAATAAAAATTTATAAAAATAACTGTAAAAAAATTACTCCCTCCGTTTCCAAATGTTCTTCCCATACTTTTTGCACAGTTTTCAAAGTAAATTTTGAGCCTAAATATCTCTAAATACGCATCATAAAAAATTATAAAAAATATATAATAAAAAAGTATACATTAAGACGAATCTAACATGATCTCACATGAATATATTTTGTCTTCTATATATGTCTTAAAAATATTAATCAAATTTCTCTTTCCAAAATAGAATATTCTAAATGGGAACAACATTAGGAAACGGAAGGAGTATGATTTAAGACAAATTAAACAAGATTTCATATAACTATATTATTTATGTATAAATCAAAATTACCGAAATAAAATTGACTATTTAAATGTAGCAAGTATGATTTATTGAAATAAATACCTACCAGTGTAAAAACCAAGTGGAGTATGGCTTTATGGAAGCACGCACTAAATTCTATCACATTTTTGAAATGACTCACTAAGCACCAAATATAGCATAGTGTATACTAACGGCTCGCATGGGATAAAGGTAGGGGTGAAAGTTATTAGGATAAAAACCGCAAATTAAATAAAAATTATGGTTTAGACTTTCTATAAAATGGTTTGGTTTTGGATTGGAATTTTCAAAACCAAAATATTTTGGTTTGGATTAGGTTTGAGCATACTAAAAACCGAAAACCACAATGCTGAACCGAATTAAAATAGAAGCTCACTTTTTACAATGAGTTAAACTACTTGTTGAGTGAATGTGCAAATAGAAAATTTTAATTAGAAATACTAACAAAAACAATCTTATAACAATAATAAACCTTAATTTTATTTTGGCATTTCCATTTTTGTTTTATAATTTTAGAAATCTAATCCGATTTGCAATTTAAATTTATTTTTAGTTGAAAAATATGGTTTGGATTGGTCTGAAAAAGTCCAAACCGAATTATTTTGGTTTGGGGCCCAATTTGATTTGGTTTGAATTGAAAGAATAAAAACCAAAATAAATTTTGTTTGATTTGGTTTTACGAAACCGCAAACCGAACTTTCACCCCTAAACAAGGGTAAAAGAGATGTAATTAGTATAGAAGGAAAAATCTTAGTTTTATGTGGATGAAATTACATTAATTGGTACTTTGTGAATTAGTACCTTTAAAATAGGAGTTGATATTTATCCCATGGAGACGTTCCGAAATACTTGCTACATTTTGTTTTATGACACTATTCATCGTTTAAGCTTATTTTATATATTGCGGCTAATATGTAAATAATTATATAGTCAAGTGGGATCTTGTTTGAATCGTTTAATCGCATACTTTCATAATATAAATTTTTTATAATTTTTAAATGTGTGTAATTCGACATATAAATGAACAAAATAGACATTGAATTGCGTAAAAAAGTTAAATGTAGCAAGTATTATGGAACGGAGGAAGTATTTATTCGATCGATAATTAAGATTTTTTGCCTTTTTCTCTCCCGAAGCCAATAAAATCTTCATTTCTTACATTTTTGTCTTTGTTAAATAAATATCCACTTAGAAAAGATAGATAATTGTATATTTTAAGAGGTGTTGAAAATAAAACTGATGATTCGACATTTACTCGATCTTATAATCGAACTCGACAACCAATGTGGGTATAACATCCGATTTTAATCCGACCGAAACAATTGACCCAAAACCGACTAGAATACCCGAATAAACACCTTAATTTATTTATAAAAAGTAGAATAGTAAATCTTCTCCTCTGTAAACATCCTTAATTATTAATAACAAGCATTACTCCATTATTGCATTCTTTGAGCTATTCCACAAAATTTAACCTCTTACTTATTTGTCCGATTTCAGGCGTGGCCTAATACTCCTTTATCTCATTTGTTCCGCTTTTTTTAGTCTGTCGATTAAATTTTTTACATTTTTATTTTTAATTATGATCCATATGCTTTCTTTAACTATCATCTACATATTTAATTTATATTTTTATTTAATTAATATAATTTTATATTTTTTCATAAAATAACACCTTTTCACAACTAGTGGGATAGAACCATTAGGGAATAATAGGTTGTAATCCTATCAAAACTAAGAATTCGAATATAATGCTGCTGCATCCTATACTTCCTCCGTTCCATTATACTTGTTACATTTCACTTTTTTACGCATGCTAATGCGTTATTTTGTTTATTTATATGATGCATTATACAAATCTAAAAATTATAAAAAGTTAATATTATGAAAGTATGCGATTAGACGATTCAAACAAGATCTCACTTGACTATATTTTTACTTACATATTAGTCGCAATATATAAAATAAACTTGAACGATGAATAGTGCACATAATCGAAATGTAGCGAGTATTTCATAACGGAGGAAGTATTTTATTAACTTTTCGTTTCATCCTAGTAGAATGCTTACTATGCTACTTCCTCCGTTCCGAAATACTTGCTACATTTTATTTTTGGGCACTATTCATCGTTTAAGCTTATTTTATATATTGCGGCTAATATATAAATAATAATATAGTCAAGTGGGATCTTGTTTGCTTCGTCTAATCACATACTTTCATAATATAAACTTTTTATAATTTTTAAATGTGTATAATTCGACATATAAATGAACAAAATAGTACATTAGATTGCGTAAAAAAGTTAAATGTAACAAGTATTATGAATCGGAGGAAATATGTTGTTATCCTAAGGAATGGATTAAGCAAACATTTTTATTTTAGTTGAATTTTTAATTTTTTTTATTTTAATGTTTTTTTTAAATAATATTGAGTGAGATTCAATCCAAGACATCACCGGCCTGGAAAAATTGTGCTTGATCTCAAACAGAGTCAAGACTCGACATTTTTATTTAATTTTTTATCAACATATCTTCTTTTATTTTTTTTCTCACCTTTATTTTATTAATAAAGGTAAAGGACCTTTTCGGTATCCCGCACGAGGCACGGTCCGAGTGGGGGTTTTCTTTTTCTTGAAAGATGCGGACAAATCATACCCGTACCCCCAAGGAGGGAGTAAAGAGAAATGCGCGCAGTCAAGAAACCCCCAATTGATACCTGCGCCCAGTAGGGATCGAACCCCAAACCTTCTGCTCCACATGCAAATGCTCTATCCATTGAGCCACAAGCGCTTTCGGTCTTTATTTTATTAATAAAAATGTAATAATGTATTGTTATAAATTCTTCCCAGATCCTGTCCCGTGATACACTGAGTAGAATGATGATGTATTGTCGTAAACTCTTACAGAATGATAAAAGTACAAATATTTTTTAAGATATTTATTTTTATTCTATATAAATAGAGTAGTTGTTAGTTCTTCATGCTCAACTTTTTCATCTCATCAAACTTTCTAGTTATTTTTTGTTTCCTTAACACAAAGTTCTCCATTTTATCCAACTCTTAGAGTTGATATTGGCACTTTGTTCTATTTCAACACCCTTTTCTGATACTATCGGAATTTGTGCAAGGTACGTGATAAAGTATATGGCGCAAGCTAATACTTTCTCCTTCTAAAATACTCACTATATATCATTTGTCCATTGACACTATTTATTGTTGAATTTATTTTATATATTGTTGCTAATGTATAAGAACAAATATAGTCAAGTGAAATACTAATTGAATCGTCTAATTATATACTTACATAATATTATAGTTCATTGTAAAAATGATCAAATTAATACATTTAATTGCGTAGAAAGTCAAATGTAGCAATTATAACGAAATGGAGGACGTAGCTTATAGTTAGTAGCTAATTGAAGTGACAGATTTGACTATTTATTTTTATCAAATGGTTTAACCAACTAATTTAATATAACATCTTGTTCAAAAATAGTTATTTTATAATAACAATCAATGGATTTGGTTAGCTGAATTATAAAGATTCACTTTTTATTAATAAACTTATTGATTTAGATTAATTAATTTTTTTTTGAAATGATTTAGATTAATTAATTGTCTTATCTCTAATTGATTTTTCGTTATTTATTGCATCTATGTGCTATTAATTTTATTAACGCAATTTTATTATGTGATTTTTGAAAGCATAACATTTTCATTCATCCTAGTGAAAGAAATATAGTTCCCACCATATAAAAATTTATTTGATTTCTTTATGTTTTATCTTTATTGATTTTCTAACTTATTTTCAAATTAAAAAATTGATACAAATTTGAAAATGAGATGATTTTACGAGTCAATATACAACTAAATTGATTAATCAGAGAAGCAAAGTGATTGTATGAACTCGTCTTATAAAAGTACAAATAAGGTGAAAAATTTGAAAATCAAGCAAAATGGCAATTTAAACGAATTAAGTGGTCCACAATCACTATCCGAATCTTTAATTGAGTTAAATCTATCTATGCGTACTATTAAAGTAAAAAAGACTGACATAAGCAATTTCAAAAATTAATGAGGTGTCAGCTTCTTATGAAAATTTTCTCTCCATTTAACAAAAATGACATCAAGAAAGAAGGATGATTATAAGAATCTTAAATGCTAAGGATAATTAAGACTAAGAATATTTATGATGATTAATTTGATGACCATTATTAAAAAATTTTAATTAGAATTGTAACATATTATATTAGCTATTGTTATCAATAATTCATTGAAAATCAATAACCCATAATTTAAAATACATTTTCTTTATTTTTTAAAATAATTAATGAAAAAAATCGTGTATCACATGGAGATTATCCAGAAAAAGTAAATAAAGCCATTTTCAATGTAGGGCGATTAACTAACTTTTAACACTAAAATCTAGAAGTACGAACTTGATAGTACTTAATATTATTCATTGTATAGAAAAGAAAAGGTGAACAATTATTCTTATAAAATATTACTTTTTAATAAAACGACTTAAAATAAAAGAATATTTTTATAATTTTATTAGTTGAACTATTTAATCTATATATAAAGTATATTTAACAACAAGATCATATTATACGTTAATTAAATGTGAAATTAAATGTTAATAATTAATTTGAATTTTATTAAATGTTAATCAAAGTACGTTAGCATCCACACAAGTGACATGACTTATGTAGGTTGCACGTATTGATATAAATAGATGTATAATAGTGTAAACACAATGACTCTCACAATTTAAATATTTCAGACTCAACCAAAAAAACCTCATGTTAGTAGGAGATTATACACACACAATATATATATATATATATATATATATATATATATATATATAAGGCCGTCGATTAGCAAGGGCAAAGCGGGCTACCGTCCAGGGCCCCGAATTTTTTAGGGCCCAAATACTTATTTTTGTGTATATAAGTGACAATAATTTGAATTAAATTTATATAAATAACTAAAAAAATGTAGTTCTTAGTGTTTTTATATAAAGTAGTTTAAATATTAACAATAAAACAAAAAGTGTATTATATTAGTCGTTACGCCTTAAGTTTTTAAGGGCCTTTTATCTTTTCTCTGCGGCCCAAAAATGAACGAGACAGCCCTATATATATATATATATATATATATATATATATGTATATATATATAATATATATATATATATATATATATATATATATATATATATATATATATACAACACCACATATATATATATATATATATATATATATATATATATATATATATATATACAAAATACATATAATATATATATTATATATAGTATATATATACATATACATATATATATATATACTATATATATATATATATATATATACTATATGTATAATATATATATATATATTATATATATATATATATAGTATATATATATATATATATATATATATATATATATATATATATATATATATATATATATATATATATATATATATATATATATATATAAAGAAATTTCAGTGAGAACCAACCTTATATAAGAACCTTGAGAACCAAAAAAATAAGTTTATTTTTTTCTTTTCATCTCTTTTACATATTCATTTGTTTACTTGTTTTTTAAGATCTTTTACTTGTATGAATTCCTTTCAATAATATTGGAAAAAAATATCAAATAAAAAAAGTAATCAAGACAAAATAATCTTTGGTTTTTATTGATTATTACACTTGCATATTGGAAAAAAATATCAAATAAAAAAAGTAATCAAGACAAAATACCAAAAGAGCTTATGGCTCAATGGTAGAGCATCTGCATGTGGAGCAGAAGGTTTGGGGTTCGACCCCTACTGGGCGCAGGTATTAATTGGGGGTTTCTTGACTGCGCGCATCTCTCTTTACTCCCTCCTTGGGGGTACGGGTATGATTTGTCCGCATCTTTCAAGAAAAAGAAAAACCCCCACTCGTACCCTGCCTTGTGCGGGATACCGAGAATGTCCTTTACCTTTACCTTTACTTGCATAGTAATCATTAGTTGTTAGTAACCAACTCTTACTAATAACGAACAAGTCATGACCTTAGACTTGGACACGAAGACTCTTATTTTGAAAATTTAAACTTTTTAAAACTTATTCAAATTTTTTTTAAAAAAACTCATTTTATTCAATTTTCGTAAATAAATACATATTCATTAAAAAAACAAATTTGCACCCCATAAATTTGAAGTATTAATTAATGACGTGTAATCTACTAGCACAATTGGTCTAAATCAGCAACGTGTACGTCAAGCCTTTTATATGGCTTGCTAGTTTCAATTGAAAAATCATTTAACATGTGATTTTTAAATTAGAGCCTGGGGATTCCTTTTTGGTCGCGCTCTACTTGTGGGTATGAGTTGTCGTCGTTTTTTTCTTTTCAGATTCTGTCTATAGTTTTCTGTGGGCGGAATACACTGGGTAGGATGATGATGTAATTTGTAAATTGTGCCATCTTTTATATATATCTATATATTTTTTATGACTATATATATATATATATATATATATATATATATATATATATATATATATATATATATATATATATATATATATATATATATATATATATATATATATATATATTCTTGTTGAATAATTTATATAATAACTTATTGCTTGTTGTTATCAACAACTAAATAAAATTATTTCCACATAAATTCTAGAATTATCATTTTGAATTGAGCTTAACTCATGATCGAATAGCCAAAAACTAGCCCTTCCTATATGCTTGATTATCTCATTTCACTACGATAAAATTAACTTTTTGTAATCTAAAACGTAGTGACATTAAAAATTAAATATCATTGATTTATATCTATAGTGTAATTATTATTGGTTTTTATTTTAAGTTTCACTATAAAGTGATTTAACGACACTTAATTTATTTGGTCTTTTGTAATATATGGAATTGTTACAATAGTCAATAATGGCATTTAGTTGAAATATCACTAGATACAATGTCGCGAAGTACTGCTAAAGGGTCTAATTAAAAAGTGTAATTAAATCTACTATATATGTCGTTAGAAATTTAAACATTTAAATGAATTGTCACTAAATACATCCCACTATGTTGTAGTATTATTAAAACAAATTAATAATTTGATTGTTCTTGTGGTGAGTGGTATATACAATGCGATCTTATTTGCCTTAAAGATTTGCTTTGGTACAAAAGGATATTGTTAAAAATAAATCAATTTTGTTGGATCAGCTAAAAATAAATTCACTTATTATTTATTTTTAAATAGACTCACCTATTTGATATAATTGTTGAAAATAAATTCACCTCTTATTTATTCTTAATTCTTAATTCTTGCTTACAAAGAAGCTTTGAAAATAAATCAATTTTTGTTCAGCTAAACATTTTCAATTATTGTTTATTTTTAAATAAACTCACTTAGTTCTTGTTTATTCTTATATTCACCCTAACAAAAAAAATTAGAAATTAACGACTATAATGGCTCAATTTCGACTAAATATTTCTAAAAACAATTAATGATGATGATGGATGATACCCAAAAAAGAAAGCATACCATAATTAATATAGACTAAATATTTCAAAATTTGTTAAATAACTATAATAATGATTGTTGAATTTTTTTTTTCTTTTTTCAACAAATGGTAATTCATTATTCATCAAACACTATTGACTTACTTCTTATTCTTAATACTATATAAAAACATAGGCAAACATAATTTTATTTGATTGATCTCAATCAATATATGTATTGCATTAAACATAAACCTAAAAGCGTAAGAGACTAAATGTTGGGTGGTGCTTAAAACAAATCCGACAATTAAATATTCATCCGACTTTGTAATCGAACACAATTTAATCCAACTAAAAACTGACTTCATAATTATGTAAAATTCAATGTAAACACAAGACTCAATTTTAAATTGACTCAAAATACCTGATTCGAAATCACTTGATAATATGAATAAACTCCTTTTTTCCTATAAGTGGAGCATAAAGGTTAAAAGAGGAAACCCCACGGAAGAATTAGAGAATAGGAGGGGAATATCTACATATTTAATGGTCAGAATTGAATTTAGGGTTATTAAAATTGACTGTGATATTTAGATGAAAAATTAATATTTAAGGAGCCATAATATTTTATATTTAATTTATTTAGTATTTTTACAATTTTCTTTAAAAATTATCAATATACTTCCTTTGTTCTATATTACTTGCAATATTACAAATTTAGCACTGTTTATTCATTATTCTTAATTAATTTGTTATCATTTTTTTTATTTATAAATTAAAATATAGTTAAATGGGATCTTATTATTTGTTTCAATATTATGGTTATTAATAACAAAATTTTATAATTTTTATCATATATGAATAGAGGTACTAAAAATTGAATTAGTACATTAGACTATCTGAAAAGACAAATGTTATAAGTAATTTGAATACTTAGTATAATATATATTGAACGAGCTTTTAATTGAGTTGATTTTTTCGGAAAATAATATAACAATGGTGGTTTTTTTACACGTGATGTTATTTTAATATAGTAGTATCACTTAACAGTTCCGTTCGAAATGACTTACCTAATAGTCAACACTATGGTACTTTTTTTCTTTTTTTTGCACTATTAGTATTTTAAAATAAATATTAGTATTATCGTGATGTATAAACTGTCTTATAAAATTAATTTAATCCGTCTGTGTTAAGTGCATATATATTTTAGTTTATTTTTTATGAAATATGATCTGATCCCTTAATTTTTAATCTCATTCACACCCTTTTTAAGTTAAAGCAATTCTTTTTTAATAAATTACTTGTAATTGTCCGCGACAGAGGAGTAGTAGTATATAAATAAAAATAATACTTGTTCGTATGCATAGAGGATGAGATATTTGGATTTTGTTCCAAAACTAAAAAGAGGTAAAGTGAGTGGAAAATTTTTTTTTTCCATAATGTATGTTTGAGAATTATGATTTCATTTGAAAATTTGATATTAGATCAAATTTATTGTTTGGCAAATCAAAAATTTTCGAATTTGGATTTAGATCAAATTCTGCAATTGTTTTTAAAGTAATTAAAGTTGAGAATTTGAAAATGACTACACAAACCATGTAATTCTCAAATTCTTCATTAATAATTTCATAACTGAAATCCATAATTTGAAATGAAATACCTGTTCCCAAACATTACATAATGGATATTCATATTTATTTGTTGTTGTGTTGTTGTGTTGTTGTAGCAAGGGTAAAGGGTAAAAAAAATGCACAAAAACTTGGATGAGACTGCCTCACTTGTGAGACACATCTTATTGGGCCGACTCAATTGTACAATTTTCTTGTACCAATTTTACAAATTAAAATGTCAATTTTAATAGTTCAAAGACCAATTCAAAGACTTAAAAGATCAATTACAAGGAATTAAAATTGACATTTTAAGTCATGTAATTTGATAAATTTAAGACTTAAAATGCCAATTTTAATACTTTAAAAACCAATTTTAAGACTTAAAATACAAAATCCAAAACATTAAATTCTCGTATCAACTTTAAATTAAGATTTCTCAAACATTAAAGTTGATATTGATAATTCAAAAAAAAAAAAAAAGTTGATATTGAAATTTTGAAATTTAACTTTTAAGTCTTAAAATTGGATTTTTAAGTCTTGGAATTGTCTTTTTAAGTCTTAAAATTAGTATGTCAGAATATTTTTAAAATGCTATTGGGCTTGGGCCAGTTGCACAGCTAAGACCATCTCAAAGGAGACTTACCTAGAAAAATAACACAAATAGAAATGAGACATTTTCAGTAAATTAACCCAATAAAAAAATATCACTTTGGAATATATAATACTGTTCAAGTTGTTATAACATATAGGGGGTGTTTGGTAGAAAGGAATGGGAATTGCGAGACTTAGAGGTGAGACTTAAGGTAGAGACTTTAAGTGAGACTTAAATAAAATGTCTCATGTCTTTGTTTGGTAAAGGATGAGACTAGATTAAAAATTGGTTAAATTTAATCTCAAAATCTAAAGTCCCAAGTCCCAACTTCAATTACCACCTCCTCCCAAGGACTTTTTTCTTGGGGACTTTCATATAAAAAAGTCTCATTCCCTTACCCCTTTAAATTCCCATTCCCTCTTAACAAACAAAGACTTTTAAAAGTCTCAATAAGAATTCCCATTCACTCCCCCCAACTCCCTTCTACCAAACACCCCATAGAGTATCATAATCTATAAAAACCCATAAAAACTGCTTAGAAATACTCTACCATTAGGCTATATTATATTTTTGCATGTTGGTGGATAAACAGAAATACTATCCAGAATACAGAGGTATCAGGTATGTATAGCTTCTTTCTTTTTTTTTTTGGAAATATGTCACTTTGTAAAGCTGCTAATTGCTAGTCTAGCTTAGCAGATCGGGGCAAAGTTAAGATTTTGAATTAGAAAGGTTAAATAGTCGATATACTAATAAATTATTTACAATATAAGAAGTAGAGGTGTTTATCTGGGTTATCGGGTTGATTTCGAGTCAGATGTTTCTGGTCGGTTTGAAATCGGGTTTGTATTCACATTGATTTTTACATAATTATAGATCTATTTTTAAGTCGGATCAAATCGGGTTCGATTATATAGTTGAATGTCTATCGGCTAGCGCATATACTTTAATTTTTAAGGGAAATTCCACATGGTAACCCTGAGGTTTTGGGTTTTCCACGTGGTAACCAAAACTTTTAAAGAATCCACGTGGTAACCCAGAGATTTACAAAATTGTTTCACCATGACCTTTTTGCACCTAAAAACGTTAACAAACGTTAATGTCGAAACTTTAAGACTGATGTACACCTATTTATGTGACTCACCATTTCAAATGTCATCAATTTCAACCTTTTTCCCCAAAATATAAACCCTAACTCTATCATCTTTCATCAAAATTATATTTTTTCCCTTAAAGCCAAAAAGGGTAGAATCGAGGTTTATATTTTGGGGAAAAAGGTTAGAACTAATGACATATGAAATGGTGAGTCGCATAAATAGCCGTACAACAGCTATAAAGCTTTGAAATTAACGTTTGCTAATGTTTTACTAACATTTTATGTGCAAAAAGGTCATGGTGGAACAACTTAGTAAACCTCAGGGTTACCGCGTGGATTTTTAAAAAGTTTTGGCTATCACGTGGAAAACCCAAAACCTCAGGATTACCACGTGAAATTTTCTGATTTTTAAACATGCTAGTAAGAACTAGTTAAACTATAAAATTTAAAATATGTTGTTCCTCTTACTTTTTCTCTAATTTATTTGGAGCTCAAATCGGTTTAAATATGATACGATATATGTGATTTAAAATTAATACGTATATGTCTTAGTTTCAAAATATTAATAGCTATAATAAATTTATAATTTTAATCCCACTGAACTTTTGGCGCACGGCCCACATCAAATCCTAAATGTTACGTCTTGATCAATACAGTCGTTTTTTAAAAACGAACGAATAAATACACCCTTTATATAATGATCAAATGTTATATGTATCCTATGTTATATGCTCTAATACGTCTCTGTCGAAAATACTTTATATGTGAGACAAGATTTCACATCGACAAAATAGTGGGTTGTTCACTTGCACATATGATTGGTGAGCTACTCTTCCTACAACCATATCGTTTTGGGAAATAATGAAACTCACCAAGTGTATGTGCAAGTCAACGTTCCTGACCCGTGGGTTTGTGGGCCCGAGCCCGTGTCCACACGAGTGGGCCACGGTGAGATTCTGTGACGAGTTGTCATGGCCTAATAGTCTCCACATCCGAGACCGAGAGCTCTTTCTTAAGGCTAGAAGTATAGATGAAACACAAGTTCTCTTTATACCTGGTACTGAATATTTCACTTTTCATAAGGAGTGGTTGACACTCCACCTATAACTTCTTGTCACTCTGGCTTCTGGTATTATGTCAAAGGACCAACTTAATCAAAAACTTGAACCCACCAAGATATATTCTAGTATACTTTAACAAACTGTCCAAAATATTTGAAAAGATCATATGAGATCAGTTTCAGTATCAGTTGCATGTGCTCTTGATTACAATTGTAGTTGATAATAGATCTGCATTTGATTAATTATATCTTATTTGATGGCTTTTACACATTGTTCTTTTGTACAAATTCTACACAATGCAGATAGAAAATAAGCTTAAAATGATGGAAAACAGCAGCCAAACTGTAATTCCAACTGTTCAAGTAACAAAATTTGCTAAAGCTGGATTTCTAAGTAAAATGTCATTCTGTTGGTTGAATCCCCTAATGAAAATGGGCAAGAACAAAACTCTCAATGAACACGATTTACCAAAACTACGAGACATCGATACAGCAAAATCGTGTTACTTGCAATTTCTCGAGCAATCGAATAAGCATAACCTTCCTACATACCCTTCGGAATCCTCACTCTTGTGGGCAATACTCGAATGCCACAAGAGTGAGATTTTGATTTCAGGGTTCTTTGCGCTTTTGAAAACGATCGCTATGTCAGCAGGGCCGGTTTTGCTCTATTTCTTTATTAAGTTCGCGGATGATGAAAAGGACTACATATCTAAAGGGTGTGTTCTCGCCTTTTCGATCTTCCTATGTAAGATCCTTGAATCTTTGTCACAAAGGCAATCGTTTTTTCAAAGTAAATTGATTGGTCTTAAAGTGAATTCCTTCTTGATAGCATCAATTTACAAGAAGCAATTGAGATTATCAAATGTTTCTAGGAAGATGCATTTAGGCGGCGAGATAATGAATTATGTGAATGTTGATACTTATAGGATTGGAGAGTTCGCGTATTGGTTTCATCAGACTTGGACAACCGGTCTTCAGCTTTGTTTAGCTTTGGTTATTATGATTCAATCGGTTCGACTTGCAACCATCGCGTCTCTAGTAGTAATCATTTTGACTATGATTTTTAATGCGCCCTTTGGCAAATTATTGTTGAAGTATCAAAGGAAATTGATAGTCGCGCAAGATAAGAGGCTGAAGGCTTTCTCGAAGGCTCTTGTGAACATGAAGGTGCTTAAAATGTACGCGTGGGAGAATCATTTTAAAGATGGAGTAGTCGGAGCAAGGAAATTGGAGTTTAAATGGCTTTCAGCAGTGCAATGGCAAAATGCATTCAATTTTTTCCTGTTCTTTGCATCTCCTCTGTTGGTTCCTTGTGCTACATTTGCCGCATGTTATTTCCTCAAAATTCGTTTACATGCTAGCAATGTTTTCACCTTTTTGGCGACTTTACGTCTTGTTCAGGAGCCCATTAGAACTATCCCTGTCGCAGTTGGTGTGGTGATTCATGCAAGGGTTTCGTTTGCACGAATTGTGAAGTTTTTAGCAGCACCAGAGCTTCAAATTGAAAATGTTAGGAAGGCGAAATGTATGACCAACATAAACGGACATGCCATTGTGATGAAGTCGGCAAATCTTTCATGGGAGATGAATCCGTCAAAGGCGACACTGAGGGACATTAATCTAGATGTTCATCCGGGTGAAAAGGTGGCTTTATGTGGTGAAGTCGGCTCTGGAAAATCCACATTACTAGCGGCAATTCTTGGAGAATTACCCTATATAGACGGAATTGTAAGCTACTTCTTCACCCTCTTAGTTGGTTATCACGTGTTTGCCTTTTGGTTCGTTTTTAGCTTATTGGTCGGTTAGTGAAAAGTCGGTTTTTAAGACAAAATGAAAAAATTGCTTATAATGTTGTGCATTTTCCTAGTATAGGTGGATGTTTCAGGGAGGATCGCTTACGTTTCCCAAACAGCTTGGATACAATCAGGCACAATACGCGAGAACATTCTCTTTGGTTCGGCCATGGATGATCTTAGATACCAAGAAACTTTAAGGTGTTGTTCATTGGTAAGGGACCTTGAACTTCTTCCTTATGGCGACATGACGGAAATAGGGGAACGAGGAATCAATCTAAGTGGTGGTCAAAAGCAACGAATTCAACTTGCTCGCGCATTGTACAAAGACGCGGACATTTATCTTTTGGACGATCCATTCAGCGCTGTTGATGCACATACTGCAACTAGCCTCTTAAATGTAAGAACTAGCCCTTAACCATTGAGTTTTTCATTTGATCAATATGAACTTAAAACTAATATGTGACCTGTTTGTGTTGTTGCAGCATTATGTTTTGGAAGCTCTTTCTGAGAAGACTGTTTTGCTTGTGACACACCAAGTTGATTTTCTTCCTGCTTTTCATTTATGTTTGGTGAGTATTAGTTAGACTTATCAATTATGATCTGACCTGAAATCCGACCGAAACTAGTTGGTTACAACTTACAATCTTGAAAATTTGACTCCTAACTTGGAAATGACTTGGCCGAAAAAACTAGAAAAAACTGGAGCAAACTCAACCATTTTGACCATAGTTGTCCAAAATTGACACGATTAACCGAAATCAAGTGTGATTTGGCTCGACCCAAAACAACTTTAGTCAAGATCATACACATAAGAATCGTGATTAACTCGACTTGAGATAACATACCCGAACACTCGGATGTACACCTCTAGTTTTGACCTGTTTTCCATTTTTAGAAAAATTTTCAATTCCATATCATCATTTTTTGACCAGAACCCACTATATATAGTCAATGTTTGTATTTCCGTTTGGTCACCTTTTATAAAAACAAAGTGTTTTTTCGAAAATATTTAAATAGTAAGAAATTAATTTTTAGAATCTTTGACTCATTGGGTCAACCAAAACCAATCGAAACCGAAGATCCAACCCGAAGCTAACCTAATACGAAAATAACACGACCCAAAAATCCGTCTGACCACTGTCTTGAGTTTTGAAGGATCTAGTATTAGTATATATACTTCAAAATCATCACCTATGAAAGATTTTGCTCTACCTAAACTGTTATATGTACCTTCAAAGATGTCTGTTTCTATATTTATGCACATATTCATTGATAACTTTTCTCGATTCCAGCTGATGTCGGAAGGAGAAATTCGCCGCGCAGGGCCTTACAACGAGTTATTAGCTTCAAGTCCAGAATTTTTCGACCTTGTAAACGCGCACAAACACACAGTTGGTACCGAAAACTTAGCTGAAGTTAGCAAATCTAAAGCACCAAACAACTCTACTTCAGAGCATAAGACACCCAATATTGAGAATTTCGATCAAAAGCTGATGGGGCAACAATTGATCAAACTCGAAGAAAGAGAAGTCGGAGACACTGGCTTTAAGCCTTACTCGACATACTTGAATCAGAACAAAAGTTATGTGTACTTTTCGATTGCAGCCCTGGCTCGTGTCGCCTTGGTGACCGGCCAGATATTACAGAACATTTGGATGGCTTCGGGTGTGGATAACCCGCATATGAGTCAATCGAAATTGATGGTATTTTATGTCATAATTGGCACAGGAATGACAGTATTTGTGCTGTTTAATTCTCTTGCAACAGCTAAAGTAGGGTTGGAATCATCAAAAGCTTTGTTTTCTAAGTTGCTAAAGTCTCTATTTCGTGCTCCAATGTCGTTCTATGACTCTACACCAACCGGAAGGATACTAAGTCGGGTGTGTATGCACTTGAAGTTGCTATAATCATCACGAAATTTTCGATCTTAAATTTTCGTCTTGTTTTATTGAATCGTGCAGATTTCGGTTGATTTGAACATCGTTGATGTGGATATCCCCTTTAGCTTACAGATAGCTTTCGGAGCGACTCTCATGGCGTATGTGACTTTAGGAGTGTTGGCTGTCATTACATGGCAAGTCATGTTTGTTATTGTACCTATGGTTTTCCTGGCTATACGCTTACAAGTAAGTTTTTAAGGATATCCCACGTATAGTTTTAATAGCCTTTGATTTCATCGTCCTTTCTAGAAGTATTCAAAACAGACTTGACGACTCGATATTTACACGATTCTGTAATCTTATTTGACCCGACATATAAAATAGACCAACAATTATGTAAAAAGCAACATACACACAAGACCCGAATTTGAACCGATCGAAATCATCTAACCTAATGATTCGAAAATTCAAAAGAACTGAAGGTTATATTTTTTGAATTTGAATGCTAAAGTTAAGCTTAATCGATTAATCCATGAAAATTCGAAAATTCAAAAGAACTGAAGGTTATATTTTTTGAATTTGAATGCTGAAGTTAAGCTTAATCGATTAATCCGTGAAAATTGTTGACAGCAATACTACTTCGCTACTGCAAAAGAGTTGATGAGGCTCAACGGAACAACTAAGTCCTTGATCGTAAACCATTTAGCCGAATCAATTGCCGGAGCAGCAACAATTAGAGCTTTTAAGGAGGAAGATCGTTTCTTTGATAAGATTTTAGATCTTATAGATACAAACGCAAGTTCGTTCTTCCACAATTTCGCCGCTAGTGAATGGTTGATCTTAAGGATTGAAACCCTTAGTGCCACTGTGCTAGGAGCTGCTGCATTGTGTATGGATTTGCTTCCTCATGGGACTTTTAGCCCAGGTAGAATATTATCTCTATCTTGCTTGGTTTTGCTTCCTCATGGAACTTTCTATTGTTGCAAATTGTTTTGATGAAAAAAAGACAATTTATTAGGTGCACTTCTTTAAAGCAATACATCTGATAATGCAGGATTCATCGGAATGGCGCTATCATATGGTATTACGCTAAATTTAGCTATGGTTATCTCTATTCAAACGCAATGCACATTGGCCAACCAAATAATTTCCGTGGAGAGGCTTAATCAATACATGGATATACCAAGTGAAGCTCCAGAAGTCGTTGAAGACAACCGTCCTCCACAAAACTGGCCATTGGCCGGTAAAGTGGAGATATGCAATTTGCAGGTGATTCTCTTAGTATTTTCGTTTAAACCAACAAGTTTTGGGTAGTTATGAGATAGAAGTACTAAACATTTTTTTGTACATTATAGATAAGATATAGACCAGATACACCGCTGGTTCTTGATGGAATCAGTTGCACATTCGAAGGGGGAGACAAAATTGGTATAGTTGGAAGAACTGGCAGTGGGAAGTCTACCCTAATAGGGGCATTGTTTCGTTTGGTGGAACCAGCATACGGAAAAATTATAGTTGATGGTGTTGATATATGTTCTATAGGACTTTACGATTTAAGGTCGCGTTTTGGGATTATCCCTCAAGATCCTACTCTCTTCAATGGCACCGTGCGGCTTAATCTGGATCCATTGAGTCAACATAACGACGAGGAAATATGGGAGGTACATCCCCTTCCCCTTTTATTGCAAATGAGCCTTTTACACAATTACACATTTTTCCTCATTTACAGAGTATTTGTGTTCTTGAAAGGTACTAAAAAAATGTCAACTTACTGATTCTATCAAAGACAAAAAACAAGCATTGGATTCCGTAGGTGAGTCGTTATACTCATAGCTAGAATAACTCATAAAAACCGAGTTTCCTCAACGATTGAACACAAAATATTAACTGACAGTTGAGGAGGATGGATCAAATTGGAGCATGGGACAACGACAACTATTCTGCCTAGGGCGTGCTTTACTAAGAAAAAGCAGGGTCTTAGTACTCGACGAAGCAACTGCATCCATAGATAATGCGACTGACATGATCTTGCAGAAAATAATCAGAGCGGAATTTGCAGATTCCACCGTGATTACTGTAGCCCACAGGATACCGACAGTGATGGACTGCACAAAGGTCCTTGCTATAAGTGATGGTACGTTCCACCTCTTTTCTTTTCAATAAGACTAAAGCAAAACCGACATAACAAAATTCAAAAAACCCGAAACAATGTTTTAGATCACCAGGACAAGATCAAATGCTAAAAATTTAGTGTACCGATCCTGTTACAGGAAAATTAATCGAGTACGATGAGCCAGGAAAGCTAATGAAAAACGAAGGTTCACTATTTGGACAACTAGTCAAGGAATATTGGTCGCATATCCACATAGCGGGTCAACCACAATGAACACATTTGGATCGAAAAACATCAATTAATAGAGACAAAGAACAGGACATACAAGGCTGTCCAATTGTAGTATTCAAACGCATATGATTCTCAAAAAATTGATCCAAAAACTCGTTTTCATTCATCTGTGTTAATAGCATATCTAATGTTTTGCTAAGAGCATGTATGGATTTCAAGCGCTTAGAATCGCCAAAAAAAATGAAAATTGATTCGAATAAACTAATGAATCAGCATATGGCTTACAAAAGTTTCTATACGAATTACGAGCAGATGAATCAAGGATTCATTTCTTACGGTCCTCCAAGTACAGCGTTCTCGATGTCTTCTCTACTAAGGGCATAACTGAATCTCCTCTCTATGTCTTTTTCTAGATTGCCAGATCCACTCTTCAAATATCTACAAGAAGGAACATATTCTTGTATTAGTAATTAAAGCTACACTTATTTCTAAAATGAAATTGACGGTTTTAAGATGAGTCACAGCCTCATAAGTAAATGAAACTCAATATTATGTATATATATACAATAACATTATGCAAATGGATGGTGAGGAAGCTTTAGCAATTTACTTGTAAGCTCGAGTTTTCAAGCATATGATTCTCAATTTATTCGATAAGCCTCCATATAGGCGGCCGCGGCATACCGATAATGTCGGTTTTTATTAAGACCAACAATCATTAATTCTTTGTCAGCTACGATCTCTCACGTTGATTTGCTTTAGTTAACGTAGCCGATTCTATATCAGGATCTCTCACTGTTCTTTGTTAGCTAATCATCTCTTCCATTCATTGAACCTTCTCCAATCTGTATCCTTATGAGGGAAATTTGATCCCTCTATCTCTCTACCGTTGAAAAAATAACCCTCTGGCCGCTTTACTCTGGCACTCCCTCTCAAGAGAGAGTACAGGTATGGATTGTTCGTCCCTTCCTTCACCCAAACCCTGTTTTTGAGCGGGATATCGGGTTGATGATGATGATGAAAAATTAACCCTCATGTGATCTCACATTAAACAATTAGAGGGAGGTTGACTATGTTAAAGTATATAACATATCTTGGAGCCTCAACCATCAGCTTAAGCTTTTGGTTGAGTTGGTTCCTTGACATGGTATCAGAAGCCAGAGTGACAAGAGGTCACAGGTTCGAATCTCAACCACCCCTCATTTAAAAGTGAAATATTTAGCACCATGTATGAGGAGGGCCTGTGTTGCATCCACACTTCTAGCCCAAAGGGCTCTCGTGTGAGGAGGCGTGTTAGAGTATATAACATATCTTGGAGCCTCAACCATCAGCTTAAGCTTTTGGTTGAGTTGGTTCTTTGACATTGCTTTTGGTTGAGGCTCCAAGATATGTTATATACTCTAACAAACTAATGTACAAGTTTGATGGGCTTACTCCTAAAACAGATTGGTTTTAGGATAGCCTCATCGGGATTCGGTGCAATCAAATTCTCTTATGCGATTGTTATGTACAAGCCCAAGCCTAAATTTATCATCTACCCTTTCTTTTTCTTCCATTTCCTCCAATCCAAAACATAGTAGGAGTATAATATAAGGTTTTGGCATTGTTGTCCATGTTCTCCCCCTTCCACATATTACAATTTCCAACACATAATTCCTTTTTTCAGTTCCAAAACTTTTGGATAACATCTCAAGCATCATAAATCATGTTCAATAAACCAATTTCAATTCATTCCCAACAAACAATTTCAATTATTTCCTTAAATATGCCAAGGAAGAACATCACTTTTTCATTCCTTTCCATTAAACTATTTCATTTTTTTATTCCACAAACAAATTTCAATATCCCTTTGGTTATATAATTCAATGACTAAGCCTAAATCATCCAAACAATTGCCAAAATTCAACTTTTGAACAACATGATTCTGCATAACAAAAAACCCACAAAGGAAACATCAAAGAAAATGCAAACAAACAAGAACATCACTTTTTCATTCATTTCCATCAAATTATTTCTTTTTTTGACTTCCATTAACAAAAAAAAAAAATAAATTATTCCTTCCTTTCTATAAACAAATTTCAACACCCTTCATTTATATAATGGATAACCTCAAATTATCCAATCAAAAATATCCAAAAAATTGCAAGAATTCAACTTTTCAACAACAAAAAATAACCCACAAAGGAACATCAAAGAAATGCAAACCTTATGTAAAGATCAGTGATATCAAGTGAAAGTTGAGCATGCCATTCAGGTTTTTCAATAAACCAAACAGCTTTATCTTCATTACTTTGATAAAACCCTAAGCTTTTAAGCCAAGCTTCAATGCAAGGTAAACTATGGGCATACAAAGGTTTCTTCTTATCAGGCAATCTACTGAGCCATTCATCTTCAAATGTTGTAGAAACCTCTGGTTCTGATTCTGGGTCTGAAGATTTTGGTACGAAAGTTGGAAACTTTCTTGAGAAATGGGAAAAAGATGGGTTTTTGAGGAACTTTAGTGGGTATGTGAAGGTTTGGCTATGGAGGGTAGATGATGAAAGAAAAAGGGAAGAAAATGTGCGTTTGGTTGTGGGAGTGGAATGGTTGAGAGTGTTAGAGAGAGAAATGGATAACATTTTTGATTGCGTTTGTTTTGTTCATTGAATTCTATGCTTTAGTTTGATTGATGATCCAATTTTTGAGATGAGCATGATTTGGGCTAGAATTGTGGGTTGTGTTTGATGTCAATTGATTTAGTTAGTGTTCCATTTTTGGGAAAATTTGAAATAATAAGAGTATTTATCAATAAAAAGCACTAAATAAGACCATTTTCAACTTATTTTCAAATATAAGCGTGTAATTTCTAAACATGAGGTTTGGATTGTTTGCACTTACTAAGTGCGAACAGGGTGAAAAAGTGAAACCAGTTGTTCGCTATTACTAAGTGCGAACAGGCCTGTTGACTGTTTTGACATGTTCGCAGTTCGCACTTAGTAACTGCGAACAACCTGTTTCACTTTTTCATCCTGTTAGACCTGTTCGCAGTTAAGTGCAAACATACACTTGACTTTTTTTTACCAGTTTATTTCTGTTCATAGTTATTAAGTGCGAATAGACCCAGATCTATGCTCTGGGGTATTAGGCGCTTATATTTGAAAATATGTTGAAAATGATCTAAATCAATGCTTTTTTTGATAAATAATCTTATTCATTTCAAATATTTCCATTTTGGCCCATTGAGAATGGATGATACATGAAATTAGAGTTTAGAGGATGGTCAAGATGGAAAATGATTCGGGATGTCACGTGGGTCATTCAAGCACGATTTGTATGAAGCACAACATGCGTGAGATATGTCACAACATGATGCACGATAGACATGGCTCATAGGTAGTCTAACTCGACATAATTTTCATGGTTAGTCCTTATTTTTAATGGCTAAGCACGATTGTACATTGTTTATTGTATGACTTAACACGATACAATTTGACATGAGCCACAATAAATATGTCACGTGAGCAGCCCAACATGAAACCATTTCAATGGTTTAAGGGTGGGCTTGGGGAGTGTGGATAGCCCATTGGTGGAAACACCTTAATTCTCAATGACTCTAGAGTGTATATGCATGTCTTGAACAACTTTTATGATGTGACTAATTATTATTAGTATTATTATTATTATTGTTATTATTATAAACTAATACAAAATTCTAGAAAGTCAAGTAAGAATTTGAAGTCAAAATCCTTTGTATGGCATCACGAAAGTTCTGCCTTCCTAAGGACGTATTTTCGATGTCTAATCGTAATCTAGTTTTAAACTCGACTTTATCAGGGTTTTCGATTATATATTGTAAGCACTGCTTTATATTTTCCCAATCTTATAACTTATTTTCTGACTTGGCCAATACTAATGCATATCACGAGGATGCACATCAATAGTTTCTTTACTACCACTATCATCGCGATATTAGCCAACGACATATTTTTCCTTTCATTCATCATTCGTTCTTTTTCTATATGTTTCTGTTACTTATGTCTCCTCCCAGTGTTAACTTTGCATTCACCACCATATGTGGTGAGGTATCAATGCCAATATCTTTCAAGAGACGACTTCTTAGAGGATGATGAGTCCTTTCCAAGCTTAACCACTAGCAACCCGAGCAAAAATAGTCGACATTATTAGATTTTTTATTCTCTTTATAGCAATATATTTGATTTATTCTCTTTATAGCAATATATTTTATTCTCAACCACTAGAAATCTGAGCAAAATTATTCGACAATATTACTTAATCTGTTGTATTTTCTGTATTGCAAATATAGTTAATTTGTATGAACTAATGGAATATAATTTGCTAGTTAGTTTTTTTTGAATTTGTGATTCGCTAAAATTAATCCAAAAATAGCTCAAAATCAACTACAATTCACTTTTTTCAGTTAGCAATTTATCAAGAGATTAGTAAATCATGTGATAGTGGTACAAAGTACTTCACGTGCTTTGACTTTACATATTTTACCTATTTAATTTGTATAAATAGACTTAAATTTTCCTTATTACTATTTCATTAAAAACATAAAAAATTATTCAAGTCATTATATCATTTCAAATAAAATCCCAATTGAATCCAGCATCTACATTGATCACAAAAATTTTATAAATTATTCTAAACTCAAGTCAAATTCATTGTCGTATTCTTTTAAGTATCTAATTAATCAATTTAAAAATTCCTAATTAATAATCGTGATTTGTAAATCACCACAAAAAAACAAAAAAAAATGAAAAAAGATAAATTAAAATAACAAAACTCTCATCCTATTACATACTAAGGGTGATTTGTTATCCTTATAAATAACCGTATTTACGTACACCTTCCCGTCAATTCGTTGGAGACAGACGGTATATATAGAAGTTAGCACGAAATATGGTTTTTCTAATGCCATATCGGAGATCAGGGAGGGATGTATACGGGTATACGCTTCATTTCATATAAAAGAAAAAAAAAACGTATACGGCTATACGCTTCGCATCCCCAATTCTCCCATCCTCATTGTCCTCCTGTGATCTTCAGATGTCCATACAGTTTCATTCGTTAAATCCTCTGCATTTTCAGGCATTAATACTTGATCATACTTGAACTGTAATTAAGGTGTTGATTCTCTCTTTAATCCTTGAAGAATTTTATATATTAACGTATCAAAATTACTTTATATTCTTTCAGTTCTATATCTTTATTTTTTTTGGTTAATTTGTGGTTTGTTATTTTCAGCTTTCCTATTTCTAGTGTTTTGAAATTCTGTGTGTGTGATTGTGTCTGCGTTTTGGTGGAATCATTACACTTACCACGGTAACAGGTAATGTACATATACATCACCTATTTGAACTTTTTTGTTCAAGCTTTCATCGTAAAATTTCTCGATATTCAATTATATTTTACTGAGTTTGAATCATCTTCTTTTAGATTAGCATGCTTGTTGATCTTTAAATCTATGCAAATGACTATTGGAAATGGAGTATATATTAGTTCATGTAGCCGACTTTAATCTGTTGGAATTGGCATTGTTGTTGATGTTGTTGTATGCTTGTTAATCTTCCATAGATCTTGATTGCTTTGTATAATCAGTTAATCGCTGTTTTATTAGGTGGACCTCGGAGTATGTAAATTCTATCTTAATTAGGGCATGAATACTAGACGTATTAATATGATACTTCTAACTAATTTGGGACAAAGAGAGTAGTTTTGTTATAAGACTAGTGCCTATGTTTTATTAAGCATTGGAGATTGGACTATTACACAAATGGAATAGAATTCGATGTGAAGATGCAAGTAAATGTTGAGGCATTTCATATAATGAGGATGAAATGAAGAGAGCATTTTAAGATGGTTTGGGCATTTACTATGATGGAGTATTGGTGAGCCATCGGAGAACTAAAGATAGAAAATTGGAATTTAGGGGATTTAAAAAGAGGAGAAGACAAGACGATTCAAAGGGAAGGAATGGAAGATGATTTGAAGAAATTGGTTATATCGTTTGAAATGGTAGACAATCAAAATGTACATAGAAGGAGATTTCACGTGGAGGACGAGTGGAACTAATTTTTTGATTCCTGTAAATGACCATAATTTTTTGGAATTAAGGCTTTGATAATGTTGTTATTGTGGGCATAAGGAAACATCTATGTTCCAAGTTTGTTCTGAAAGAAGTGGCACCTTTAGGATAGGAACAATGGAAGTACCAGTGATGTTTCTTTAATAATACAAGGCTTTCTCCTCCCAAATTCTATATCATTACTCAAAACTTTATCATAAAAATTACATGTACATCCAAAAATTGGTAATGTAATACTGTATATCCAGGTCATTGAAGTTATGATCATAGTTTGGGGAGGGTTGAAAGACAGTAAACCATACCTCTATCTAAGGAGATAAAGAGGTTTTAGCCAATGAGACCCTCGAAAGAAACACTAGCAGATGTCAACAAATATTAAAATTTAAAACTAGATAAGTAGCTAAACTAGTCAGAGGAAGATAAATAATAAGGCTAATAACATAAAACACAAAGTAATTAGGAAAAGTGTTTTAAAAGATGGTGTTGGCTAAATAAATGGGGAAGCAAATGAGTATACTAACACATTGCCAATACCCTAGTCTACTCATATTTGGGTATACACATCAAACGGGTATACTCCAAAGTAAAAGAACAATATGATAAAGGTGGAATATTGCATAGAAAGAGATGTTGGAAGACATTCCTTGGTTGCCACATGTCAATTTTGATGCATTTGAATTTAAGTTATTTTTTTGTTTTAATTTTAGTTTTTTTTTTGCCAATTTTTTTAAAATACAAATAAAAAAAAGAATACCACCAATTATCATATTTTTTTACACTTTATAAATTGATACCAAATTTGCTATAATTTTATAATACCTAAAAATCTCTAATTTTAATATTTCTTTTCAATTTTCTCTAATTTTTTTTTCAAGCTTTGGATTTATTTAATTAAAAAATAAATTTAATTAAAAAAATACCTAAAATTTATCTAATTATAATACCTAAAAAATTATCTAATTTTTATTTTCTTTTTCAAGCTTTGGATTTATTTTCTCTAATTTTCTCTAATTATAATACCTAAAAACTATCCTTATTATGGATTTAATTAATTAAAAAATAAATTTAATTTAATTATCTTATTTATTTAATTGAAAAATAAGTTTAATTTAATTGTTACATAAATATCTCATTTTTAACTATTAATCAAAATTTATGTATATCATTAAAAATAGACATAAATAATGAATAATGTGATTATGAAAGAGAAAGTAAGGATGAGTCATATTAAATAGTGTTTGGGAAGTAATTGGGTAACCCACCATTGCATAGAAGTTAATTATGGGAATGTAAATGGAAAAAGTTAGTGGAAAATGATGTGTCAAAATGATAGAAAGGGAGAGAAATTTAGAAAGGTATATTAGTATACTCACAATTGCTCATGCCCTAACTTGTGAGGTTTATGGCACTGATCCTCTTTTTAAGTTCACCACCATTTAGTACGCCCATGATCACAAAATTAGTAGTGACACTTATTCTTGTACTTTATTTGTGCTACCTCAATTCTAATTATAGATTTGCACTTCTCTACTCATTAAAGTAGTCCATACTCCATATGACAATATAACTTGAAAGGAAAAACTTCAATGATAGTCAGTTTTCTATCAATTTACTTTTTTGCTGTCTTTGGTTTCAATGCAACTGATGAGCACAATCAGAATGAGACCAATATTCCTTCACCAGTTCACCAAATAGTGAACCTTCTTTCTTCATTAGTTTCACTGGTTCATCATACTCCATCAATGTCCCTGCAAAAGCATCACTTTAAATTATATCAACAAACATTTTTAGTTCTTAATCTCATCCTTATTAATCTGGTGCATCTTTTAGAGTCGGTTCCATAATTTGTAGCAATTCTGCTGGAATAAGTGAAAACTTACCATAACTAATGGCAAGGACCTTCGTGCAGTCCATCACGGTTGGTATCCTATGGGCTACTGTGATCATAGTACATTCTGTTAGCTCTGTTCGTATTGTTTTCTGAATAATCATGTCTGTTGCATTATCAATTGATGCAGTTGCTTCATCAAGCACCAAAACCTTACTTCTTCTCAATAAAGCACGGCCTAGACAAAATAGTTGCCTCTGTCCCATACTCCAGTTTGATCCTTCCTCAACGACTAATATAAGAAGTGAAGTACAATAAGGGTTATACTCATTTGTGTAACGCATCAGTGATTTTTGTATCAATTTAAAGGAAGTTCATTGATTTCTACTTCCTATATATAAAATTTCTTAAAAACATTATATTTTCTTAAAAATTTACCTTTTAAGGCACTTTATGCATACCTTATCCTTGATCAATATAACTACTTAACTTGATCTTATTTTATGACCGTTGCTATAGTCTATTAGAACCATAAGGTGATTATTTGATAGTTTGAGTAGATTTTTCTAATTTGAAGATAGTGTTACTAAAGTCTGTAACTAAGCTGAGGCCATTTTTTCTTCACTCAATAAAATAAAAAAAAGAACACATTAGTTATGATTTGGAAATTAAGTTTTCTAATCAGTTGAGTTCTTTTTTCTTTTGTATATTTTAAACTTTATATGATCATCAGAAAAGGGTTCTAGATACGTGAAGAACTAATGTATGCAACTCTAATAATTAAAAGGATTGGTATGCAATGTTCATAAGAAGAGTTTTACCTAAGCTATCAAGGCCACCTTCTTTCTCTCGGACATCTTCTTTGAGTTGACATTTTCCTAGCACCTTAAGAGAAGACTAATAGTAAGTTGGGATGAATTGAGCATACAAAAAGTTCACATTTTATATTTGAAGAGAGAGGAATTGTACCTCCCATAATTCTTCATCATTATGTTTGCAAAACGGATCCAAGTTGAATCTTATAGTGCCGTTAAAGAGGGTAGGATCTTGGGGAATAATCCCAAGTTTTGATCGTAAATCATGAAGTCCTATCGAACATATATCAATGCCATCAACTAGTATTGACCCTCCCGTTGGTTCTACCAAGCGAAACAAGGCCCCTATCAGTGTAGACTTCCCACTGCCAGTCCTACCAACAATACCAATTTTATTTCCTCCTTCAAATGTACAACTGATTCCTTTAAGAACCATGGGTGTATCTGGTCTATATCTTATCTGTATGCATACAAAAATTCTTAATATCTTGCCTTTTTTGCCCAAAATGTCAATTTGAATGAATAAAAGACTCACCTGCAAATTGCATATTTCTACTTTACCAATTGATGGCCAATTTTGTGGTGGACATTCGTCTTTGATGATTTCAGGAGCTTCACTGGGTATGTTCATGTACTGGTTAAGCCTCTCCACGGAAATGCTATAGTTAGTTAATGTGCACTGATTTTGAATTGAGTTGACCATAGCCATGTTTAGTGCAAGACCATATGTTAATGCCATTCCAATGAAGCCTGCATGATTAGTCAAATTAGAATATAGAGTTGGCTGTTTGGTTAGAAAATTTGCAGCTTAATTCTGACATGAGAGAAAGTAGAATTTCTCACCTGAGCTAAAAGTCCCAGCAGGAAGGGAAACCATGCACAGTGCTGCTGTTGCTAGAATAGTGGCACTGAGGGTCTCGATCCTCTGTATTAGCCATTCGTTAGCTGCAAAGTTATGGAAGTATGGGCTTGCATTTGTATCAATAAGATCAAGACTTTTAGTGAAGAAACAATCTTCCTTAGAAAAAGCTCTAATTGTCATGGCCCCAGCTACAGATTCAGTCAAATGGTTTGCAACCAAAGACTTGGTTGTACCATTAATTCTCATCAACTCTTTTGCTGTTGCAAAGTAATATTTCTGTCCACACGATTCATTGACTAATTAGGTTTAACAATTTGCTATAGCAATACTAATATAAAGAACATATCTTACATCATGGCTAATCCTTGAAACTTAGTGCGGCCTGAAATTTATTGCTTTAAAGTGGTTTCTTGGACTATGTAGATGACCTAATACGTTTACGTGAAAGTTATATTGTGAGAGATATTCGAAACACTTGCCTGCAATCGTATTGCCAGGTAGATCACTGGTATTGCTACAAATAAGACCTGCCAATTAATTATGGCCAGCACTACTAAATTAGTGTATGCAACTGCAGTAGCTCCAAAGGTTATCATGATGTTATAGGGGATATCAAGATCTGTGATGCTCAAATCCGATGAAATCTGCAGAGTTTAGGCAGTGCTGATTATTCATTTTAATATCAATTAATACATAATTGTGGATCACTGTTGTGAATGTTTTTAAAAATTTATACTCACTCGACTTATTATCCTTCCGAGGGGTGTAGAGTCATAGAATGACATTGGAGCGCGAAAGAGAGAGTTTAACAACTGAGAAAATAAAGATTTTGATGTTTTCATCCCTAATGTGACTGCTGCAACAGATCTAATGAGTAAGAAGAAAATCGAGCAGAACCCAATTATGATATAAACCGTAATCAATGTTGATGTTTTGACATGTGAATTATCAATGCCGTAGGCCATCCAAGTGTTTTGTAATATCTGGCCGGTCACAAAGATAAGATTAGCAAGAGCAAGAATAAAGAAGTAAAAGTAACCCTTATTTTGATTCAGATATATCAAGTATGGTTTAAAACCAGTGTCTCCAACTTCTCTTTCTTCTATTTTAATCAACTGTTTTCCTTTCAAGGGTTGATATTGGTTCCCAGTATTAATAGATATCTCACTCTTGTTTGCAAAATTGTTATGTCTTTCATATTTGCTTACTTCTGGCATTGCTTTAACACCAACAATTTCTTTGTGTGCCATTACAAGGTTAAAAAAATCCTGACTTGAAGCTATTAAGTCATGGTAAGTGCCTGAGTGAAGGATTTCCCCATCTGACATCAGCTGCAAATATGAACAATTTATCTTCATCCATATTTACTTACTATACAAAAATACTTGTAAGGTTTATCTAGTAATTTTGCATGTCATTATTTGCATCAGAAAGGTGATGGAAGACTTACCAAACAACAATTAAATGCAGGAAGGAAATCAACTTGGTGTGTCACAAGCAACACAGTCTTGTCAGCAAGTGCTTCCATAACATATTCCTGTCATAATGTGCAAATTAAGACGATGTCGGAAGTGTAGAATTTATTTTCCAAGGGTCAAGAGTTACATTAAAGAGGCTTGTGGCGGTGTGTGCATCGACAGCACTGAATGGATCATCTAAAAGATAAAGGTCAGCATCTTGGTACAATGCACGTGCAAGTTGAATTCGTTGCTTCTGGCCACCACTTAGATTAACTCCTCGCTCCCCAATTTCAGTCAAGTCACTGTAAGGAAGAAGCTCTAGGTCTTTCACCAATGAACATTTCTGGAGAGTTTCTTGGTATCTATGATCGTCCATGACTGACCCAAAAAGAATATTTTCACGTATTGTCCCTGTTTGGATCCAAGCTGTCTGTGAAACATAAGCAATCCTCCCATAAACTTCCACCTGTAAGAAAAAACAATCACGTATAGAACTATATTGTCATGTTGATTAATATGGATTCTCTGCTGGACTATATGAATAAAGAGGGTCGTCCAAGAAACTTACAACTCCTTCTATGTATGGAACTTCTCCAAGCATAGCTGCTAACAATGTCGATTTTCCTGAGCCAACTTCACCACATATAGCTACCTTTTCACCAGGGTGAACATCTAGATTTATGTTTCTCAGCGTTGGTTTTGATGGATTCAAATCCCACGAAAGATTTTCTGTTTTTATAAGAATGGCATGATTTGTGCTGCTCATACTGCTTTTCATTCTGATATTTTCACTCTGGAGCTCTGGTGCTGCAAGAAACATCACAATTCGTGCAAATGCAACTCTGGCTTGAATCACTACACCAATGACATCAGGGATGGTCTTAATTGGAACTTGCGCTAGTCTCAAAGTGGCGAGAAAGGTGAAAACATTGCTGGCATTTAGAGGAATGTTGAGAAAATAACATGCCCCAAATGTTGCAGCTGAGATCAATACAGGTGATGCCCAGTACAGACAACAATTGTATCCTTTTTGTAACTGAACTGCTGATAATCGTTTACATTCTACTTTTCTCAATGCCTCAACTACATTCTTGAAGCGAGTTTCCCAGGCATATAGCTTTAGCACCTTCATGTTCACTAGAGCTTCTGAGCAAGACTTAAGTCTATCATCTTGAGCAAACATCAATTTACTTTGGAACTTGTGCTGTAATTTGGCAACAGGAGCATTACAAAGCACTGTCAAAACAATTACTACTAGTGATGCAATGGTTGCCAGTCCGATTGCATTTATCATAATAGCTAATGCAAAACAAAGCTGGAGGCTTGTAGTCCAAATCTGATGAAACCAAAACGGGAATTCTCCAATCCTGTAAGCATCTATGTCTATATAATTCATTATCTCGCCACCAGAGTACCTCCTTCTGGAAACATTTGATAATCTTAGTTGCTTCCTGTAAATTGCAGCACTGAGCGTGCTCCTGACTTTCAGACCAACCAATCTGCTCCGAAAGTACCATTGCCTTTGTGACAAAGATTCTATGATTTTGGAAAGGAAAATTGAAATGGCCAGAAGATAGCCTTTATATTTGAAATCTTCTCTACCATCAGCAACCTCAATGAATGAATTCAGCAATATTGGTCCAGCTGACACTGCGAGTATTTTCAATAGCGCGAAGAACCCTGAAATCAGAATCTCCCTCCTATGGGATGCAACTAGAGCCCACAAGATCGAGGATTCTGACGGCAATTCATCAGAATGTTTATATTTATCCAATTGATCCAAAAACTGTAAGTAACATGATTCTGCTTTTTCTATATCTCGTAGTTTTGGTATATCATGTTCCTGGAGAGTCTTTACTCTGCCCATTTTCAGCAATGGTGTCAACCAATAAAATGACAGTTCACTGAGTAGCCCTGCTGAGGAATACAGGGTAACTTGGGTAGCTAAACCAGTTTCTTTGCTGTCATTTGTCTTTGCATTTAGAGGAGTGTAAAGGGTTTCGTTCCCATAGTTATCCATTCTTTCCTTTTTGTACCCTTTGTAAGTACAGAACAAAAGCAAACTTGCTCCTAGGAAAGACATAATATCTAAGGCAACCTTAACTGTTAGTCTTTCATGATTCACTAAGGTAGCAAAAAGAGCCAGAAAACCGAAAAACCCGGCACAGAGTAACCATAACATGGACAAGATTTGATATGGGAGAGTGTGGAAAAACTCTCCTCCAGTAAGTCCTATTTTTAGTCCAAGTAATAACCATGTAACTCCATGCAAGAAAAATAGACTCCACCAATGGACTGGTGAAATAGAATGATCAGTTCTTAGTTTTTCCTCTAAAATCAAAATACCTAAGCCCATACAAACAAGTCCCAAACAGCTGTTATAGACAGCGGATACCTTTTGTAGAACTGATAACTGTCTATGATTAACTAGTAGATCGAATTTCTGGGATGAACTTTTGGAAATGAAGTTAAATAAGAGGATTGCTAGAAGTACTAAATCAAAGCAAACCATGTAAGCATGGTTGATACATGAAGAAGGATGAGTGACAAATGCAAACTCAGGACTACAGGGCTCTGTACTTTTACCTTTAGAGTCACATTGCCCACAAAATAGAGTCCATAGATCCTCCATTATTGATTTTCAGCTCCCTTAGCTCTGCATTTACCAAAACAAAGAAAAAATCGTGAGAAAAGAATACCTTAAGTAGTGAAAACCATTTTTTGGTTGGACTATACTCCCTCCGTTTCAAAGCAAATGTTTGATTTACATTGTGTACAAATTTTAAGAAAATGTAAACTGTTGGTTAATAATTAAAGTTGGGGAATCTTGTGCGACTTAAACAAATATGGACTACAAATAGCTTTCTAAATAGTGAAATCAGACACTTTTTGGAGAAATTGCCCAAAATAGAGATGAGATTAATAGAGTTTATAATACTATTTTGGGTTTCATCCATTAGTTTAAGCTTTTGGTTGATTTGATTACTTGACGTGGTATCAAAAGCTTAGGTCATGGATTTGAATCTCATCACTCTTCATTTCAAGTGGAATCCACACTTCTAGCCTGAAGGGATTTCATATGAGGGAGCGTGATAGAGTATATAACATATCCTAGAGCTTCAACCATGAACTAAGCTTTTGGTTGAGTTAGTTGCTTAACAGTTGACTGAGAGACTTGCTCCAAAACGGAAGGAGTTAAACATTATAATGACTCTTGTAATCTTCACAGGATATGTTGCATGAAATTTAACAAAAATCTGTTCAATACTAGGCAAAATAGGGGTGAACAACATGCTGACATATAAAACCAATACTTAGAGCTTATGAAACTCAGGCAACTTGTACAGTACATAGTACATACTACCTACAGACCAGCACAGCCAAGATAAAAAGAAAGATAATAGTTACCTTTTTATCTAGGAGTTAGTTTTTTGAGGGCATTTACTTCAGTTTGAGCAAGTAGCGCCTTTATCAGGAAAGGTCATCTGATCGAAACTCACTTAGTCTTTTTGTCTTTCAGCCTATCCTATGATCCAAAAAAAACCTTGGTATAGACAAACTGCAGCAGTAAGAGGTGCTTTAGAAAACCTGTAACAAAGGAAACAGCATTCTTTGACAAATTGGCTTTATTATCACCCAATGAATTTGGAGATTTATGTAGCTAGAACCAAGATGTGGTAGAAATAAAGTAAACTATGCACACAAAAGTGTACTTTAATTATTGAGGCATAATTCTTTCCAACAATGCATTAAAAAATAAAAAGAAAACATAAGAAACTTATGTAAGTAGTTTTTTTTTTTTTTGAAAGAACTATGTAAGTAGTTAAAAGATAATCGTTTGTTCTTATGTATTTCTTACATTAAGTAAATTGAAATGAGAGGTTTTTCATAAATTTAATGGGACATAGAGAGTACTTTTAATGTATGACATTTTGATCGTTGTGGCATATATAGTTTTTTTTCATTATTGTCTTTATGGACCTAATAAGGGTTATGAACTGTGATGCTCTGATGCTAGTAGTACTAGTTGAGATTTTTGGATACATTAAAACATTTTGTTTAATAAATCACTTAATTGCAACATTTTTAAATATAAATTTTGCGTCAAAAAATGAGACTTAATCTATTACACTTTCTAATAACTACTTCTCTAGAGTTCTTAATCACCAAGTAGTTGAAATTTAAAGTATAGTAAGACTAGTTTACAACATAGAATTATGGTTTAGCCTAGTGGTTGAGGGTTTTTCCTTTCATTTATGTAACGGGGGTTTGATTCTCCCCGTCAGTATGTAAGATTACTTCCCTCTCCTCCTTACATGTACGGATCCAATAGTCTACCCTGTATCAAAAAGAGAGCATCATCATCATCCTACCCAGTATATCCCGCTCATAAAAGACTATGGACATCAAAAAAGAGACTAGTTTACAACTAAATTAGAGCAAACATACAGTATAATGTAACACAGGAGTTGACTAGGGAGTACAGTAAGATGATGGGGAAGACTTTTAATCGCTGGCATTTAAATATTTTTAAGATAATTTTAATGAATTTTGAGGTGATGGAATTATTATTAATTTGATGAACAGAGGAATACTACTTGTATAATATTTCTATGTAGTGCTTTATGAGCTTTACCTGAATCTGATGCTATATGGCATATGCACTGCACTAGAGAAGTACTTCCATCAGAGAATAAAATATTACTGCTCCTACCTTTTGTGATGAACTGAAAAATACTTCCTTCCTTTTTTGAGTTTGCACCAAATAACTCAAAAATTTTCACATTTTTAAGTTATATAGTATAAATTTAAAAAGACAGAAGCAATATTAGTTAGGAAAACACACGTTCCTTTTATGGTTCATTGGATCACAACGATGCTGATTAAGTGATAGCAATTGCTCATGTTTATTTTTTCCTTTTTAAATGATTAATTGGATTCCCTTTTTGGGTCTTTTTATATTAATTGGTGCTTTTTATTGCTAAATGGTGGAGAGTACAAAACATAAAGCTAGTAGACATAGAGGGGTCTTAACCGGAGCATATTTTAAGAATGTTTGATGACTTTTTTGTTGGTTTATTTGTCGTGTTTGATCGGTTAATATTGATTTTTTCTAATTGAAAGAGTTGTTTATATAAGCCATTAGTTATTGAATGTTATTAGAGAAAAATGGTCAAAAAAGCCAAAACCAATAAAAAGGTACTCAAATTAATTTTTTTTTTATTTTTCGCTTTACAGTTAGCTGTTTAGCCGACTTAAAACACATTTACCAAAACACATTTTTTGATATTTGACAAATCAAAAACTCAAAAATCAAAAGTCAGCCAAAACTCGTGGGGTGAGAGAGTACTTATACTTTAATTTTTTTACTAATTACAATATTTTACTTAAATACTCATTTTTGATTGTTGCCACTTTTTCATATTTTCGCCCCTTTTTCTCGTAACTTTTCTAAATTTGACCTCTTTCTTGAAAAAACTCTTAACGCTTGTTTAACTTAAAGGCAACACACATGGATATCCGTTTTAATTAATTTCATTCAATGTAAACGTAATGTAGACACAAATTTAAAATGTTTATCAAAGGTATATCAGGTTCTCTTCCAATCAGAGATTAATATGCTTTCTTACATGATCTTTGCAGGGAGTCCCCAAGCAGGAACCAAATAAGGAAGGTTAAACACAAGCTATACCTTGTTGAATGCCTCTGTCACTAAGCTAGAATTGAAATACCCCAACAATGCACTCTATACAAAGTTCTCAAAGTGGCGAAGCCCCATTATTATTGATGGATCGACTATATATAATTTCAGTTTTTTATCGGCTTGTAATGATGTAAACTTTTATTTTATTTTTTCTACTAGGAGTTCTTCCGGTTTGGAAGAAGTTTAACGTCGATATTGTTCTTTTGATGTATCTTAACTCGTAATCTAAATATATACTCCTATCTGCTTTCTTATTAAAAATTGGTGTGATTCTCTTGTGAATTTTATAATAATGTATTGATAGTTTTTGTTCTGGTAGTAAGACAGTAGAGATAATTGGGATGCCAAATTCTTAATGAACAAACAGTAGAACTACTACACTACCTTATTTAAGAAAGTAGGACAATTAAACAACACATGAGTAGCTCATTATCCATTGATATATTTAGATCATTGTTGTTTTGTTTTTGGCAATAGCACATTTTTGGTTTTATTACTCTTACGGCTCGTTTGGTTAGTGGTATTAAATGGTAGTAATGAGAGTGATTTATAGTGTCAAATTTCATCAAAAGTTCCATATCATTCCCATGGTAACGAAACTTTGATCACAAAAAAATTTTTTTGTTTACAAATTTCCATTACCACCTAATACCACATTTCCCAATGGTAATGCGTATGAAGAAAATGAAATGATTGGAGTTGAACAACCATAACCATCAAGGTAGCCAAGAGATTTTTCAACTAAAATCACGCTAGTTTCTCATTCTCATTACCACCGTTTATTACCACCTACCAAACGGGCCGCTAGTCTTATTCAACATGATTTGAATCTTGGATATTGTTAGCAAAAGGCTAAACTGAAGATTTAATCACAAAGAACGAACAAATTGAAAGAAAACAATATAAAAAAAAACACATTTTAGGAAGTTGAGAAATCACAACAATGTGAAACCACCTATATAACTATAGGCAGACAATTTTACTAATGTAGAGTTCTTGAATTACAAAGTTAAACGAGCTTTAAAAGGCTCGTCCCTTTTAAAAAATAATGGGTCAAGCCCGTAAAAAATAGACTGGATCATGGGCTTTTAACGAGGCTTCAGCCCAATGAACACTTCTATACGAGAGTCACCAGGTAATTAAGAGCCAATTATAATTAGTTGTTTGAAGTCACTTACTAAAAGACAGTCTCTCACAAGAATAACAATACTGTAAATCTAGAGTTATTACTAGCATGGAAAAAATAACATTTTCTAATTAGCTTTCAATATCAAAGAACAGTTTGAAGAAACATACCTATTTTGGCATTCTATTAGCTATACATGAGTAGAAAAGTATAGAAAGCCAAAAGATTAAGCAAGCTAAAAGATTAGTCTATGAGCAACGACCTCGTTTGCATCTAAGTCGCCCGGTAGAATTGGCTTTGAACCTTGCCCGACTCCTAACCAACAAGCTAATATTTGTACAAGACCTAAAACTTACTCGATTGCTTCAAAACGAGGCGTTTAAGAATGTGTGTCATGTGCTACATTTGGTTCAAAGTGATTGATCAGCCGAGTGAAAATGAGACCAATATTCCTTCACAAGTTGGCCAAATAGTGAGCCTTCCTTCTTCATTAGCTGCATAGGATCATCATATTCCACCAATTTTCCTGTAAAACAATCATAGTTTCAGAATTTGATACGAAATTATGCAGCTTCGGTTTCTTTGCAATGGAAAACGAACACAAGAATGTTGTAAGAAGACTCACCGTCACTAATGGCAAGGACCTTTGTGCAATCCATCACGGTTGGTATCCTATGAGCTACTGTGATCACTGTGCAATCTGCAAATTCTGTTCTTATCGTCTTCTGCAGAATCATATCAGTTGTGTTGTCGATTGATGCAGTTGCTTCATCAAGTACTAATACCCTGCTTCTTCTTAGTAACGCACGTCCTAGACAAAATAGTTGCCTCTGTCCCATGCTCCAATTTGCTCCGTCCTCCATAACTATATGATATGTTAAGTACAATTAGTTATCGGTTCATTTTGCTCATTATGGGCGTGCTCAGCGTAGCAGTTTAAGTTCATTGTTCGGTAAAGCAGCAGTTTAACTAGCGTTTAGTGGTGCAGGTTTTAGGAACTTTACAACTTGTAGCGTTACAAAATCAGAAGTAACGGTTTAAGATTTTCTCTACATTTTTCTCAAACAAATGATATTCCAACAACTAGCTGCTACTTTTAACGAACAATCAACTGTATAACTACTTAGACAGCTAACAGTTACCCACACAACTAACCTGCGCCAAACAGACCATATGCCATATAATATCTAGTTTTTGAATCTAGAATAAGGAGAAAGTTTTACCTAAGGAATCTAGGCCTTGATCCTTCTCTTGGACAGCCTCTTTGAGTTGACATTTCTCAAGCACCTATACAAAATATACAAGGGGGAGGGAAGGAACATCAGATATTGTCAACTAGCCATGCATTGCACACAAGATTTAGAATTTACTTAATAGTAGTGAAAAAAGATTACCTCCCAGATTTTTTCGTCGTTGTGCTGGCATAACGGATCCAAGTTAAATCTTACAGTGCCGTTAAAGAGAGTAGGATCTTGTGGAATAATCCCAAAACGTGAGCGTAGATCATGAAGTCCAATCGAACATATATCAATATCGTCAACAATTATCTTCCCACCAGCTGGTTCAACCAAGCGAAACAAAGCCCCTATAAGTGTAGTCTTCCCACTGCCAGTCCTACCAACAATGCCGATTTTGTCTCCCCCTTCAAATGTACAACTGATTCCTTTAAGAACTAGTGGTGTATCCGCTCTATATCTTATCTGTTAAACATGCACTTTCTTCATTTAAGATTCGATCTCAGTCGGTCTAGTAGAAATACTAGTTGAGTAAAGTTACCTGTAAATTGTGTATCTCCACTTTACCAATTGAGGGCCAATTTTTAGGTGGACGACTTTCTTCTAACACTTCGGGAGCTTCACTAGGAATATTCATGTATTGATTAAGCCTCTCGACACAAATGATGTAATTGGCTATGATGCATTGGTTTTGAATCGAAAAAACCATAGACATATTCAATGAAAGACCATACGATAGTGCCATTCCAATGAACCCTGCATTATTAGTCATTTTCTTTGGAATGATCATCATAGAAAAAAAAGTAAATGTAATTCTAAGAATTAAAATAACGATAAACCTCTTACCGGAGCTAAAAGTTCCCGGAGGAAGCAAAACAATGCACAAGGCTGCGGATGCAAGAACAGTCGCACAAAGGGTCTCAAGCCTCTGAATCAGCCATTCATTAGCCGCAAAATTGTGGAAGAATGGGCTTGCGTTCGTGTCAATTATATCAAGATTCTTAGCAAAGAAGCGATCTTCCTCTTCAAACGCTCTAATTGTCACAGCCCCAGCTATCGATTCAGCTAAATGGTTTGCAATAAAAGACTTGGTGGTACCATTGATTCTCATCAACTCTTTGGCTGACGCGAAATAGTATCTCTGTTCATCAAATTTTAAGACTATTAGTTCCAATAAGTAGAAATAAATATGAATCTTTCGCAACTCTAACTTAGCAAGAATTTTTTTTTTGTTAAAATATGTGAAAACAATGCATGTCAATTAGGGTGAATCTAGCCTCGGGCCTGCCCAGGCCATGTCGAGTTATTTGATGAAAACCTATTAATATTGAATCGTATGATATATAACACATAAGAATGACAACCAAGACGGCATCGTATGATATATGACACATAAGAATGACAACCAAGACGGTTCAACACCCATGCAGATATGAGTGTTCGGCCCACTCTATATTATTATCCTAGATTCGTCCTGTGCACGTGGATTTTTCATGTTGTTCTCGAAAAAACAACAGAATGGGTTTGAATAGGAGACGCCGGTTAATTCGCTTTTTGGATTTGCAATTCGCTCAAAATGACCCTAAAATAGCCCAAAACCGACCATAATTCGCTTTATTTGATTTGCGATTCGCAAGAAGATTAGTGAATCATGTGACAGTGGAGACTACATAGTGATATATTCTGCTAAAGCAATGATTACCTGCAATCGTATTGCCATGTAGATCACTGGTATGGAGATGAATAAGACTTGCCAAGTGATAACAGCCAGCACTCCTAGATTGGAATATACATTCAATGTAGCAGCAATGGCAAAGATCATATTGAAAGGAACATCAATATCAACTATGCTCAAATCAGATGATACCTGCACAAGGCGCAAAAAGATAAATCCAGTAAGATTTATACACGAACACAAGTGCACATTAAATATTTTAGTTGCCCTTGTTTTCTTTCCTTTAAGTACAGCATTACAATGCTATTCTGTGGAACTTTTTAAAGATTTGATACCACTGGTGTTTCACAAAAGTATGTTGCTATCATATATAATATCCCTAAATTTATTGCATTTTGTGACAGTTTTGCACTCACCCGACTTAGTATCCTTCCAAGCGGTGTAGCATCATAGAACGACATTGGAGCACGAAACAGAGAACTTAACAACTGAGAAAATAAAGACGATGATGATTTGATACCCAACGCAACGACAGCAAAAGATCTAAAGAGTAAAAAGCTAACAGAGCAAGCTCCGATGATGAGGTAAACAACGATCATTTTCAAAGTGCTGACGTGCAAATTATCAACACTAGAAGCCATCCAAGTGTTCTGCGATATCTGGCCTGTAACAAATGTGAGTTGACAAAAAGCAGCCAAAGCAAGGTATACGTAACCTTTGTTCTGATTAAGGTAGAGTAAGTATGGCTTAAAACCCGCGTCCCCTTTTTCTCGTTCTTCTTGTTTAATCAATTGATCACCTCTTGATGCTTTAAGTTGTTTCTCGGTATCAATTTTCTTGATCTCCTTTGCAGGATAGTTTTGTCTATCTAATGCCTTAACTTCAGGAAGCTTTTCGGTACCAGCTGTCTCTTTGTGTGCATTAACAAGTTCCAAGAATTCCGGACTTGATGCTAATAACTGATGATAAGGGCCCGATTGAAGGATCTTCCCATCCGACATAAGCTAAAAACACGATAAAAAATAAAACCCAATTAAGAGATATTAAGGTCTAAAGAAACTAATACAAAAATGTGATCTTTGACTCACCAAACAACAATGAAATGCAGGAAGAAAATCGACTTGATGGGTCACAAGTAAGACGGTCTTTTCAGAAAGCGCTTCCATAATGTATTCCTGCCATAAACCCGAATATAAAAATCATGTATACTCGACAAAAAAAATGCCAAAGTCTTAATCCCGAAAGATTGGAAGGTTACATTGAAGAGGCTAGTTGCGGTGTGTGCATCAACAGCACTGAACGGATCATCTAAAAGATATATATCAGCATCTTGGTATAATGCACGAGCAAGTTGTAGACGTTGCTTCTGGCCGCCACTAAGATTAACTCCTCTTTCCCCTATTTCGGTCATGTCATGGAAAGGAAGAAGTTCAAGGTCCTTCACCAATGCACATCTTCGAAGAGTATCTTGGTACCTTTGCTCATCCATAGCAGAACCGAAAAGAATATTCTCACGTATTGTGCCTGTTTGGATCCAAGCTGTTTGGGAAACATAAGCAATCCTACCATAAACTTCAACCTGCAAAAAGAATTATTTTAAAAACATAGAGCAAATTTTTCTCTCAAGCTCCAAAAATTCCCTAACTTCTACAAAACACATATAGGGAACAATGGGATTTAGATATGTTATCCCTCGGTTTGAATAGCATAGATAATGTATATATCGATAATATGCACAACATTTATACTTTATAGGTTATTTATTTTCATTTGCGAGTCATTCTCTAGCCAAGTATCTCATTGGCTGCAACTAGAGGTATTCAACGGGACGGGACGGTTCAGGCCGGGGCAAAGCCCATTTGACCCGGCCCATTAAGACATTATTTAATCTTACGGCTAATTCATTGAATAAGTAAATCCCAATTTATTTAATCTTGAAAGTGATTCAAAGGTTCTATCTAGTACAATAAATCAGCATTGTCTTCGTAAGCTATGCTATCAAATACTTAAATCATTTACTTTAAAGTTCTATTGTCTGTTAGTTTAACAGCAAATTGTTTCAAATAAACATGTATAGTTTGACTACTGATAACAAGAAGATAGATGTTTAGGGATAGGATCACAGGAAGAGAAGAGAACAGATGAAAAGTAATTTGAGTGTATTTTTCATATTCAAGCAAACTAAAAGTGGGCCGGCCCTAAAGGTGGGCAAGAGGGGCCGTCGCCCAGAGCTCTATGTCAAAAAAGCAAAATTAATAGTTGTAAAAGGTTCATATAAGTTATAAATTGCAAAGGAAAGGGCCTCAATGTGCTATTTCGCCTAGGGCCCCCAAATATCTAGGGTCGGCCAGCAACTAAGATGGGAATCATTCTGTCAAATTGCATAACATCATTTCTAGCCATTATTCTTAATATTAACCCGATCCCTTATTGACCGTTAATGACCTTTTATGACCCTCTACGATAAAGCCCAATATTAACTCGACCCGTTAATGACCCGTTTTAATTGACCCAATTCTTGACCCATTGGGCTGACTCGCCCTGTTGAACACCTCTTGATACAACCTCCTTATTTCTTCTAATAAGGCTATGGTATATCGTCATCCAACCCTCCTCGAATCTTGTGTCAAAGAACCAACTCAACCAAAAGCTTAAGCTGATGGTTGAGGCCCCAAAATATATTATATACTCTAACACGCCCCGTCACACAAGAATCTTTTGGGCTAGAAGTGAAGATGCAGGACAGGTCCTCCTCGTGTTCCACTTGAATTTGAGGGGTGGTTGAGATTCGAACCCGTGACCTCTAGTCAAGTTGGTTTCAACAAAAAGCTTAAGCTGATGGTTCAGGTTCAAAATATGTTATATACTCCAACATCCTAATAATACCATCTATAAATAAGATATACTAGGTCTGATGATGAATCGAGAATATGCAAATCAGATGTACTACAACAAGTTAAATGTACCAACCTAAACACTAGAAATGCAGATGACTTTTAAAAAGTTATGATAGTTGCAAGAAAAACTTACAGTTCCTTCAGTATAAGGTACTTCCCCAAGAATAGCAGCTAGTAATGTTGATTTTCCCGAGCCTACTTCTCCACAAATAGCTACCTTATCACCAGGTTGAACCACCAAATCTATGTTCTGTAGTGTTGGTTTCGATGGATTCATTTCCCACGAAAGATTTGCAGACCGCATCAAAATAACATGTTTGGCTCGGTCTAAGTTACCTAAAGTGCTTTTCTTTTTTACAATTTCGGTTTGTAGTTCAGGCTCCTGAAGAAAACTCACAATTCGAGAAAACGAAACTCTTGCTTGAATCACCACACTGATGACATCTGGGATCGCTCTAATCGGTTCTTGCACAAGACGTAATGTTGCCACAAAAGTGAAAACATTGCTTGCATGTAGGGGAACCTCGAGAAAATAACAAGCACCAAATGTAGCAGCAGACACCAGAACCGGGGATGACCAAAAGATAAAACTATTTATAGACTTCCGCATTTGCAAAGCTAAAAGCCATTTAAGTTCGACTTTCCTTAATCCCTCGATTACATTCTTGAAGTGAGTCTCCCAAGCGTACAATTTTAGCACTTTCATGTTTAGAAGGGCCTCGGAGCAAGCCTTTAGCCTTGCGTCTTGCGCAACCATAAGCTTAGTTTGGAACTTGTGTTGTAATTTTGCAAGGGGGGTATTGCATATGACAGTCAAAACAATGACAGTTAGCGCAGCAATTGTAGCGGGCCCTACAGCGTGTACTAGAATGGCTAACGCGATGCATAGCTGAAGACTCGTTGTCCAAGTCTGATGAAACCAGAAAGGAAACTCGCCAATCCTATACGCATCGACTGTGACATAATTCATAATCTCGCCAGCCGAATGCTTTATTCTCGCAGCATTCGATAATCTTAGTTGTTTTCGGTATATTGCTGCAGTGAGCAAGGATCTCACTTTAAGGCCAATTAGTCGGGTTCTAAAATACCATTGTCTTTGCGATAAAGACTCTAACGACTTGGCAATGAAGAGCGAAATAGCCAAAAGATAACCTTCGTGTTTGAAAGCTTCGTTGCCCTCAGCAACCTCAATGAACGCGTTTAACAAAAGAGGTCCCGCGGATAGAGTAAGTATCTTCAAAAGGGCAAAAAAACCCGAGAAAAGTATCTCATTACGATGACACAAAAGAATAGTCCATAACACCGAGAATTGTGTATATTGCTGGTCTTGTTTTTTTTTATTCAATTGGTTTATAAACCGCAAGTAACAAACTTCTGCTCGATCTGCATCTCGTAGTTTGGGAATATCCTCTTCCCCGAGAGTTTTTTGTTTACCGAGTTTCATCAAAGGATTCATCCACCAAAATGTTAACCTACTAAACAACCCGGCATTTGCAAATAGAGAAACTTGACCTAAAGACTCGATTTTATAGCTCCCATTAGCCTCACCATAAAGCGGAGTATAAAGAGATGTTCCGTTCATATTCTCCCTACTAACTTCAACTACATAGCCCTTGTAAGTACACACTAACACCAAACATGCTCCTAAGAAAGACAAGACATCCAAGCCTACTTTAACCGCAATTTCATGCTGAACAACGACAGAAAACAGAGCTAAAGAGCAAAAGAATCCGGTAGATAAGAAAGCAAAGATGGACAATATTCGTAATGGGGTACGAAGACTCGATGTTAATCCGACCAACAACCATGTAAAACCTCGAAAGACATACAAGACCCACCAATGAATCTGTGAAGCATGATGATCATTTCTCGATTTCCCTACAAAAATCCCGACTCCTAAACCTATGTAAACTAGTCCCAAACACCCATTAAAAACAGCTGATGAGATTTGCACGGTTGAGAATCGACTATAACGAGCTGGTGATTCGATTTTCTTTGAGAAAAATTTGGAAATCAGGGTAAATAAGAGCACTAATAGAAGCAAAATATCACACAAAATGATGGAGACATGATTAACACATGAAGAAGGATGTATGACATACACTAATTGAGGACTACAAAGGTCAGTATTGATACTTGAACAGTTTGATGGCCCACAAAATACAGTCCAGAAATCCTCCATTATCAATTTTCAGCCCTCTTTACAAACTCTGCATGAACATACAAAGACAAAACCATTAGATTAAACTAGCATATTGATCATAGTCTCTGATTACGTCTTAATATAAACAGGGGAATCTAGGTCATAGGGAGATGTCTCGGATCATTTGATTAAAAAACCTATTATATTAGTATTGGATTGTGTAACACAAAAGAACGGTGGTTGAGTTGGTTCGGTGCACATATAGAGTGAGTGACTGTGAATGTTTCGCTTAAGTTATGCTCAGTGGAGGTTCAACATGTTCGATCGCACAGAGCCTAAAAAAATTAAAGGCTTCAATATCAAATTAGGTAGTATATGTAAAGTGTTTAACGATAAAAAGTACCTTACAAGTAAGATAGTAAGGCTGACAGTTGGGAATTAAGAAGGCCAACTATCATTAAAGCAAGCACAAGAAGTTGTCCATCTCCTATTAAAGATAGTCAACCTCAACACTCAACATAACATAAATTAAACTTTTCAAACTCTGAGGAATGTTAATAATAATAATAAAATGTGACATTTATTTAGTTAAATATTAATTTATGACCAAGCCACATTATTAAGTCAACACTAAGCCACTATCAAATCACCTCAAAATTACATTTATTTGTATTACCAAGCTACATGTCATAGACTACCATCTAGGCAAAGATTAAAGGTACATTCCAATAATAAAAGGGATTGTTTTAGGTTAATCCTTATTTAAAAAAGCATCGTCAATTTTACATAGGTTGAAAAACACACAATTTAACGAGTTTCTAAACTGATTATATTGGTTCATGTAACTAAATCTGTTGGGATTAACGTTTTGTCATTTTTGTTGTTTAATCCTAAACTAAACAAGCTAACCAAAGCTTTTTCCAACAAAAGAAAAGCATCTTTAACACCCATCTTCCAAAATTTCAAACAACCAATCTTATTTTAGTAAAATAAGTAGCTTTTTATCTAATTATATATGTTTCAAAAGTATCTTCAAAATGAAAAAAATTGCCAAAAATATCATAAAAAAAGAAACAACCCACAAAAGTTGAGATTGAAGACATACTTACATGAAAAAGAAGACATCTTTACACCCACTAGAAAAGATGAAAGTTTGATGACCCAAGAAGAAGTAAATGCCACCCAAATACAACTTTTTATGGTTTTTCCAAATTGGGTGAGAAGACAAGTACTTATATTAAAAAAAAAGTAAATCTTACTAGAGGATTTGAGTGTCCATCATCTACATTAATTGTAAGATTTAGTATAATGTTAAAATAATAGGAAGTATATAATTACTTAAGAATAGTGAGGAAATCATTGGAGTGAAGTCAATAGAGGTTTCTTATTATATAATAGGAGGAAATACACAAGTCGTACTCATTTTGCACACTAAATATTGTTAGATTTTCCTCTTGCCTAATGGGAACCACTCAATTCATTTTAATATTGGTGAATTTTAGCTTATATGTAAAGCCCATTTCTTGAATCATTTTCACCGTGATGATGTCAAGGAATCAATTTAAACAGATGTTTAAGATGGTAATTAAGGTTTTAACGTGTGGTGTATATTTCATGACACAAAAGCTTTTTGTTCTTAAAATATAGATACAACACAGGTCTTTCTCATATTTGACGCTACTATTTTAAATTGGAAAAAGCGACGGATGAGATTTAAACTTGTGGCATGGGCTTTTCAAATCATGTCAAGAGATCAACTCTACCAAAAGCTTATAGGTTATGATTGAGGCCTTAATATTTGTTATGTATATTCTATTGTAACGGATCAACCCAACCAAAAACTTAAGGTAGTAATTGAAATCAAGTATATGTCATAGTACTACGTCCATTTGAATTAGTATAAAAGAGAAAATTGAGTGTTTTTAAGGAAAAAGTGAATATTTAATAAAATCGAAGAGAGATTGAGTTGTGTGCATGAAATTAAAATTATTTAAAATGTATGGATGGGATCAACAACAAAGTGACGGGTTATTGTCCAAAATAAAAATGATGGTAGTCAATAGGACAAAGCAAAATAGCAAATAATGTTAATCAGTGCGACCGGAGGAGTATATATAACATGCCCCACACAAAATCCATTTAAATAAAAGTGTGAATGCAACATACACTCCTTAGCATTAAGCATTTCAAATTGTATAATCAACAACAAAAATCTTACCATGATAAAGCTACGAATATACTATACTCTGTACTTATCATCAAAAGTTCAAAGATAAACAAAGAAGCAACTATATATCATACAAACAAATCAATATTTTGACTAATTCATTAAATCCCACAATAATACTTCCTTATTGTTTTAGTGCACACTTATATATTTACACCATTCACTAGTTTTACTTTAATTTTATATCATTTTTTTAGCACATTTTTTTTTCCGAAAAAAGATCAGCGAGAACCAAACTCAGATTCCTCCATTAAAACCCAGGGCTGGCCCTAGGTTTTCAGGGGCCCTGGACGTCCAAACCTTAGCACTAATTGAAAACTAAAATGTTATGGGGCCCTGGACGTAGACACACCTTACTCTTGCTTAAACCGGCCCTGTTAAAACCAATACATGCTAGTTATACTCCAATTAAGAGAATACTCGATTCTCAAAATAACAATCATTTAAGTGATTTTTGATATGTAAGTGAAAAATTGTCCACCAATCAATAAATGGTGAAGATTTTATGTGGAGGTATTAAATTTGGCTTAGTTTTCCTAGAAAGTGTAAATTGTAGTAATGCAAAAAGGCCAAAGATTAAAATGACTATACTAACTATAAATGACATATTATTAAACGTCATGGCTCACGTACCTTTGATTTTTCTTTGTCTACTGAATTGGACGTTTGTTGCCGTCCTATCTACACAAGATTAACAAAATCAGTGCATATGATCGATTAAATTTTTAGTTTTTTTTGTCATTTTCGATCAAGTTTTATCATTCAATTTCCAGATTTAGAATTTTAGGGATTTTATCGGAATAAGAGCATCTAATTTTATATCCTTTTTATTTTCTTAACTTTGTTTCTTTATATTGGAATTAGGTGTTATTTGGGTTATTGGGTTATTGGGTTGATTTCGGATAAGATGTTTTGGGGTTGGTTTAAAATTGGGTTTTGGGGTCTTACATTAATCTATTTTTTATGTCGGGTAAATCGGGTTCGGTTAGGGTCGGGTAAATATCATATCTGTTTTGAATACCTTTAATTCGAGCGTAAATAGAAAAATCCTAATTCTGTTTGGTAGTCGGTACTAAATGGTGAGGATGATAATGAAAAATTAGTGTAATTATTGGTAGGAATATCTCTTACAAGTTTAAAGGTTATGGTTTTAGTCCTTTAAGAATCCAATTTTTTCCACAAAATTTATTAAATACATTGCCATTTGAAATTTATGATATTAGGCGGTAACAGAAAATTGTGAAGAAAAAAACTTTTTTATAATTAAATTTTCATTACCAGGAGAATAATATAATTCACATCATAAAAATTTACACGATGAATCATTCTCGTTTTCATTATTTAATACTCCCTCCGTTCTTTTAAGTTTTTCTACCTTACTATAACGGGTAGTTTCAAAAGTTCTTTCACTTTAGGATACTTTCTATTTTTGGAAAGTTTTTATCTTACTTTTACCCCTTAAAACCTCACTTTCCTTACTTCACACTACTATTTAATTATTTTCTCTCTCATACTTCCAATACAATCATTACTTCACACTACTATTTAATTATTTTTTCTCTCGTAATTCCAATACAATCCGTACTTTTCACTACTATATAATTAAAATAATACCCACTACCACAAAAATTCCATCTTTCTTAATATTTGTGAAAAACTCAAAGTAGAACATCAAACAAACGAAGGAGTACCGATTACCACCGTAAGATTAATCAAATTGAACCGTCTCAAAAGCGTGAAAAAGAAAGAGTGCGACTTTTGAATTTATAGCAGTACATTTTACATAAACAATTGTTTTAGTTTATTTAAATAATTGGATGGTAATTGGACATCAAGTTATTATAATGGTTTTATTCAGATTATTGGCTGACTAAGTTAAAAAAAATCTTTAGAGTTTTTTAATCTGTACTATTTTTAATCTAAGATTTTTATTATTGTTTAATTAATATTAATTGACTTTATTTTTTAACGGTTTAAAACTAAAAAATAATATGAAGGACGATACAGTAATTGTAAGCTGGGCAAAATATATAGTACAACTATCGTATCTAGGTCACTTAATTGGTGAGTCTAAAAGACACCTTTTTTCTAATAATACCACGTATCAGCCCCAAAAGAGGAAAAAAAGTTGTTTCTTATATTAATGTATCGTTGTGTTACCAATGAGAGGCTACCACGTGTCCACGTCATTGACTCTACTAACACAACACCTAGAAATTGGTAACGACATATTCTAAGAGACATAGAACATCAAATGACGAGATATAATGTAACAGAAGCGGCAATCTCGATACATAATTAATGTTTAATAATAATGTTTATACAAAAAAATATTGCGGAAGTCTTAAAATGCTGAACCGTTAAAAACTTTAAATCATAAAAACTAAAATTATTTAAAATAAAAGTAAAATATTACATCCGATAAGAAACATTGTTTGCTAAAAATTAAAAATGTAAAACTACATCAACATCAAGTCATAATAAAGAAGCGCTAAGTTCCGATAAATAATAATTGTTGCGACCGGATGCGGGCGCGAAACAAATCACGCAAAATCGCTCCTGGATCACGGATGGCCGGTAGATTGAATCGGTCGTGATAGCGAGACATAACATCCTATCGCTCAAAATGAAAATTATACACTACATTTACAAAATAATATTTAAGTAAATTTCAAATTAATTAACACCATTGTATACTTTATTATATTCTTTTCTTTTTCCATACTTTTAAGTCATTAAGATCCGATTCTCAATCAGGTGCGTTCCGCCATTTTATCAATTTGGTAATCTTAAATCTCAAGTAAGTTCATTTGGTTAATACTCATAGAGTACCATGATTCATAGGATAACCACTAATCGTCATTAAAACACAAACAATATGCACGATATATATGTGAGGTGCAGTTAGGTGAGGGCAGTAGTCCTAAACCTAAGCGTGGTGGGAGTCGTCACCCTCAATACAATGTTTATGCTTCGAGCCCGGGATGGTGCGAACCCGTCTTACTAGCGTTTTCGTCTTGGCCGACCGCGGACTGAGGGTTTTACATCAGGTCCATGGTTGGCATTACCTTACTATCGGGTCATTCAATCATACATTTTCACACACACAAAGTACATCACATTTTTAGTACTACAAGTTGACTTTGAAATTAATTGACTTTGACCAACCTAGTTTGGTAACTTCATTCATTTAATATAATTCTTAATCATAACGTTTAATACATTTATGTATTTGTATGTTCATTACTAAATTTTACACATTAAATTTATATTTAGCTTTATTATAATAGCTCACTAAATTCACTCTAATAATTAGCTTAGTTTTTCAAATTAGTTTTTTTCCACATGTAGCTATAAAAAATATTTTTTTGAAATAAGTTCCCAAAATCTACATTTCTAACTTTAAAACAAGTAAAACTTTATTCTCTTCACAAAATTAAATATTCTAACTATAATTCAAGTTAAAAATTGCACCCCTTTGGATAAGTTTCCAAAATTTAATAAGTCTCAAAAATCAATATTTCAAGTTTAGAAAAACAAGTGAAAGTTATTAAGTCCACAAAGTTAATAATCTGAATAAAAAAAAACAAATAAAACTTATAATTTACAAAAATTAATATTTCTATTTAAAAAAAAATAGGAATATAATAACAAGTAATACTTTATACTACAAAAATCAATACTTCTAGTACTTATAAAACAAGTAAAAACTTATATTTTCACAAAAATCAATATTTCTTGTTATAAATCAAACAACACTTTTACGTAATATTTTCCCTTAAATCAAATTTCACACATATATTTAAAAAGGCAAGTTCATTAAAAAACACTTTTTACATCTTTACATAAACTTTATTCAAGCGTCACTAAAAAGAAATATTTTGTACAAACTAGTTACAAAGCATATTTTAATAATAAAATTTAAATCATTCAAGAAAACATTTTTACTATTTAATACAGAAATTTACTATAACTTTAAAGATAAACTCAAATCTAAAAAATAAACTATAATAACAATATTCTTAATATAACCATACTAATAAAAAAAAAAAATAAGTTCATAAAATAACCTTACCTTATAAACTAATTTGAAGGCTAACATAAACATATAATAAAGTTCTAACATTAAAAATTCTTAAATATAATAACAATTCTAATGTAACACATAACTCATAAACATACTAGCACTAGTTTATAACATAAATCATACTTAATATCATTAGAATATAATTTTGCACTCAACTTCCTAAAATTGTTTAAAGATTATTAACATACTAAATATATTTTTAGCATACACATACTTAATATAATCTTGATCATAAATTCATTAAACTAACTTCCTACTAAAACATATCAAATATTTAAGATTATTACCATACTAACCCAAGGATTAGTACTAAGTACTAATTGTGAAAATAATAAGATATAAGACCCTTCAAGATAGATAATAATGCTCCAAAGATAATTAATCTAAGCTTCCATAATAAATAAATCCCAACTTCAAAAATAATGATACATTATGTACCCAAATAATAACCAATAATACTCCAAAATGATGATGATTTAAGCTAAATAAAGAGTATTCAAGCTCCATTTTCTTGAATTCTTTCAACTAATAATAAAAGTATTAAGGTAGTAAGATGTTAATGAAGTGAAGATATAAGAAAGAATGGTAGAAAGATTTGATGAAGGGGTGCAAAGTGATCTCATGGATAAAGGGAGGTATTTATAATGGGTGTGGTCAACTTTTGTAGTTCTTAGATTGTATGAATAAGAGTGTTATGAGTATGGAAAAGACTAACTGTGTAAGAGATTTAGAGTGTGTAAGTGAATTTGTAAGAGTTGGAGTGTAGGAGAAAGTTAACTTGTATAAGAAAATGGTGATAGCTTGTGTAAGTGATAAAAATCATGAGTTTGATAGAAATAATTTTTGGTTCATCATATTTTTGTTCTAGTTTATCAAGTTATATATTTTTGTAATAATGGGTAAGTTTGATCATGAAAATATGATAGTTTACTTAGAAAATTTTGATTAAACTATACTTAAAATTAATAATAAAAATACAACCATTTTAGGTATAAATTAATTAAATCAAAGTTATAAGATTACAAATAATAAAGTAGTAATGTTAGTTTAAAGAAGAAGTTAAAGCGTGCGTTTTAAAAGCGTAATTATAATAATAAAATTTTACTTTCTCTATAAAATAATAAAATAATATTTTAGTGCTTATAAAAAGATTTTAAACAAAATAATATTTTTAAAGTTTAATATTCAAAAGAATTTACAAAATCAGAAAAAGGTTTAGGAATTAAAGATGGTTTGAAATGGATATTTAAAGGATTAGAAATTTGAATGGAAATTTGGTATAATTTATCGAAAGATTAAGTTTAAGATATTTGAGCACGTTACAACTCTTTCCCTTAAGATAGTTTAGTCAAACTACAACTAAAAAGGTTAGGTTATCGATCTCGCATTTCGCCTCCTTCTCTTAAGTAGTTTACGGACTCTATGGTTTTGACCACAAAACCTTGACTACGGAATCTTAGAGTTTCTCAATTCTTGTACTCGGGTATCCAAAATCGATGAGTCTTTCCTCATAGGCTAAAGACTCATTGATCGAAGGGGTTCATGGCCTAGCAATGTGATGGGCATTAACATACTTCCTTGTAAAACATGGGACACATTATGAACTTTTACCAAACTTGATGGTAAAAATAACTCATAAGCAACTTGTCTAAATCTTCTTAGAATTTCAAAAGGTCTAATAAATTTCAGGACTTAACTTTTCCTATTTCTCTTAACTCTCAAATGCATTAGTCTCATTTTCCTCATCTCTATGCTGGATTAATTCCATGATCTTTGGATCCTCAAGTTGTGCCTCATTGATATGATCAAACAAAGTTTGTTTGTATGGTCATTGCTCCCAAATATCGTCTAACCTCATATTGGCTACAAATCTCTAATCCTAAATTCTTCATTTCAGGGTAAAGCTCCCAAGGTACAAATTCAACACTCTCGGTCTCCTCCTTAAAACATAAGCCAACTTGTTAGCCTTCCTAGGGTGGTATAAAAGACATAATCCTAATAACATCAAGCCATAGCCTTTGTTGCATGTTAAAATTCTTTTGGTTGAAAACATACCTCAAATTATGACTATCGCTATAGATCTTACACGGTAACTCATACAAATAATGTCTCACAACTTTAGAGCAAAGATTACTACAACAATTTCAATACCGTGCACGGGGTAATTCACCTCATGTGGTCTCAAATACCTCAATGGATAAGTTATGACCTCTACCTCTTGCATAAGTGCACAACCCAAACCTTTAAATGATGCATCACAATAGACCTTGAATGGTTTATAAATGAATCCTTTTTTTCAACAACTCAAACATGGCACGAGCGCCTTAGAGAAATTCTCAACATATTTCCTATAGTACCAGCTAAACCCAAAAAGCTCTGAACTTCTTAGAATCAAAAAAATTGATATCGTCTTAGTCTTTTCTGGATCCACAGAAATTCCATCCTTAGACATAATATAACCTAGAAAAAAAATATTTCCTCAAGCCAAGACTCTCACTCAATAAATTGCCTAAACATTTTTTTTCTCAAAAGTTTAAAATAATCCTCAAATGCTCCTCATGTCTCTTTATGTTTCTCGAATGTACCAAAATTTCATAAATAAATAGATATAAACTTACCCAAATAAGGACGAATGTATCTCTACATCAAATCCACAAATGTTGTTGGCGTATTTGTCACCTCAAATAACATCACTAACACTCATAATGTCCATAACTGGTTTGGAACATAGTCTTAGAATTATATTTCTCGGCTACCCTTAAATAATGATACATAGACCTCAATATAAATCTTAGAAAACTCTTGAGTGCATAGCTTCTAACTAATCGAAAAGATCATCTATTCTAGACAAAGGCTTATGGTTCTTGATGGTAATCTTATTCATCTCCCTGTAGTCAATGCACAACCTCATTGTACCATTTTTTTTTTCTTTTTTTTTTTTTAACAAATAAAACAGGGCTACCCAAGCCAACACATTAGGACGAATAAAACTTTTTTTTTCTAGTAACTCATCCCACTACTTCTTTAATTTGCTTAACTCAACTAGGGTAAAACGACACAAAGTCTTGGACATATGTATAGCATCAGAAATCAGATCAATATGGAAATCAACGGCTCTCCTCAGGGGTAAATCAAGTAAATCCTTTATATAAACATTAGGGTATTCACAAACAATCGGGGTTTCCTCAAGACTCATATTGGTTTTCTCCTTACTACTAGAAATAAAACACATGCATATCCCTTATATCTATACTTTATTATCTCATTGACTTGAACGGTATAAATGATTTGAACAGGGGACACATATTTGTTCATAAACAAGCGCTCTCCTCCTTGAGTCTTAACCCAAACAATCTTCTTCTTTTAAAAAAACATCTCCACATGGTGACATCCATACAACTTCATACCCAAATTATATTATAAGTACCCATTTCAAACACTATCAAGTCGACATTAAATGTTAATCTAAAGTCTTAAGAGAAAAAAAATAGGAAACATACGGCCTCATAGAAATGGTGAACCATTAGGTGAACAAATTTGGGGGATTGAATTTCTGAGGTTTGCAAGACAAAGGATTGGTGCCGAAAAGAGGTCGAGATTGAAGATCGGTCGACTATGGAATCAAAAAGAATATGAATGGAAAAAATTTTCTATGAGAAAATGATAAAAAAATAACTTTACCTGCAAACTCTTCATTCACGTTAACAGTTATTCCAACTCTCAAATCTTAGACTCATGAGTAAGGGATTATTATTACCTCTCGTCATCTCAAATGAAATTTAAGCATGTGATCTATATTACATTAACATAATCATAACATGTAATCTACACATGGTCACACAAGCACATAAAAAAATTGAAAAAGCTATTTGAAAATAAATCATTTGAAAAATAAAATCTTTTTTTTTTTTTTTTATGTCGCCTATCGAGAACATTCTTTTACATGGAACCGAAGTTCCACGATTTGAGAAACTTTAGCTCTGATACCACGTGTAACAGAAGCGGCAATCTCGATACATAATTAATGTTTAATAATAATGTTTATACAAAAAAATATTGCGGAAGTCTTAAAATGCTGAACCGTTAAAAACTTTAAATCATAAAAACTAAAATTATTTAAAATAAAAGTAAAATATTACATCCGATAAGAAACATTGTTTGCTAAAAATTAAAAATGTAAAACTACATCAACATCAAGTCATCAATAAAGACACAAAAAGCGTAAGTTCTCGATAAATAATAATTTTTGCGGCCTGGATCGAACTGAAACTAAATCCGCAAAATCGCCATCCATGATACTGATGGAGATTGAATCGGTACGTGAAGCTGAGCATAACATCCTATCCATTTCAAAATATGAAAATTATACACTACATTTACAAAATAATAATTTAAGTACAATTTCAAATTAATTAACACCATTGTATACTTTTTATTATATTCTTTTTCTTTCCATACTTTTAAGTCATTAAGATACCATTCTGATCCGGAAATACGTTCTGCCATTTATACAATTTGGTAATCTTAAATCTCAAGTAAGTTCATTTGGTTAATACTCATACAGTACCATGATTCATAGGATAACCACTAATCAAGTTCATCACTAATCAACAAACCAACAATATGACACATATATATGTAAAGGTGCAGTTGGTGAGGGCCGGTAGTCCTAAACCCTAAGCTGTGGTGGAGATCGTCACCCCCAATACAATGTTTATGCTCGAGCTCCACAGGATAGGTAGCGAACCCCCTGTCTTACACCGCATTTTACGTGCCGGCCGACACGGACGCCGGGATTTTACATGCCGGTCCATGGTTCGACATTACCTTACTATCAGGGTCATTCAATCAATACATTTTCACACACACAAGTACATCACATTTTTAGTACTACAAGTTGACTTTGAAATTAATTGACTTTGACCAACCTAGTTGGTAACTTCATTCATTTAATATAATTCTTAATCATAACGTTTAATCACATTTATGTATTTGTATGTTCATTACTAAATTTTTACACATTAAATTTATATTTAGCTTTATTATAATAGCTCACTAAATTCACTCTAATAATTAGCTTAGTCTTCAAATTAGTATTTTCCACATGTAGCTATAAAAAAATATTTTTTTTTTGAAATAAGTTCCCAAAATCTACATTTCTAACTTTAAAACAAGTAAAACTTTATTCTCTTCACAAAATTAAATATTCTAACTATAATTCAAGTTAAAATTGCATCCTTTGGATAAGTTTCCAAAATTTAATAAGTCTCCAAAAATCAATATTTCAAGTTTAGAAAAACAAGTGAAAGTTATTAAGTCCACAAAGTTAATAATCTGAATAAAAAAAAACAAATAAAACTTATAATTTACAAAAATTAATATTTCTAGTTAAAAAAAAAAGGAATATAAAACAAGTAATACTTTATAAGCTCACCAAAATCAATACTTCTAGTACTTATAAAACAAGTAAAAACTTATATTTTCACAAAAATCAATATTTCTTGTTATAAATCAAACAACACTTTTACCTGTAATATTTTCCCTTAAATCAAATTTCACACATAATTTAAAAAAGGCAAGTTCATTAAAAACACTTTTTACATCTTTACATAAACTTTATTCAAACCGTCAACTAAAGAAATATTTTGTACAAACTAGTTACAAAGCATATTTTAATAATAAAATTTAAATCATTCAAGAAAACACTTTACTATTTAATAACTTAGAAATTTACTATAACTTTAAAGATAAACTCAAATCTAAAAAAATAAACTATAATAACAATATTCTTAATATAACCATACTTAATAATAAAAAAAAAATAAGTTCATAAAATAACTTACTACCTTATAAACTAATTTGAAGGCTAACATAAACATATCAATAAAGTTCTAACATAAAAATTCTTAAATATAATAACAATTCTAATGTAACACATAACTCATAAACATACTAGCACTAGTTTATAACATAAATCATACTTAATATCATTAGAATATAATTTTGCACTCAACTTCCTAAAATTGTTTAAAGATTATTAACATACTAAATATATTTTTAGCATACACATACTTAGTATAATCTTGATCATAAATTCATTAAACTAACTTCCTACTAAAACATATCAACATATTTCATACTTTGCATATTATAAAGTAAATATAATGTAAAATTTCACACGAAGAGTAGGGTAAGAAGTTATACCATACTAACACCAAGGATTAGTACTAAGTACTAATTGGGAAAATAATAAGATATAAGACCCTTCAAGATAGATAATAATGCTCCAAAGATAATTAATCTAAGCTTCCATAATAAATAAATCCCAACTTCAAAAATAATGATACATTATGTACCCAAAATAATAACCCAATAATACTCCAAAATGATGATGATTTAAGCTAAATAAAGAGTATTCTAAGCTCCATTTTCTTGAATTCTTTCAACTAATAATAAAAGTATTAAGGTAGTAAGATGTTAATGAAGTGAAGATATAAGAAAGAATGGTAGAAAGATTTGATGAAGGGGTGCAAGTGATCTCATGGATAAGGGAGGTATTTATAATGGGTGTGGTCAACTTTGTAGTTCTTAGATTGTATGAATAAGAGTGTTATGAGTATGGAAAAAGACTAACTTGTGTAAGAGATTTAGAGTGTGTAAGTGAATTTGTAAGAGTTGGAGTGTAGGAGAAAGTTAACTTGTATAAGAAAATGGTGATAGCTTGTGTAAGTGATAAAAATCATGAGTTTGATAGAAATAATTTTTGGTTCATCATATTTTTGTTCTAGTTTATCCAAGTGTATATTTTTTAGAATAATGGGTAAGTTTGATCATGAAAATATGATAGTTTACTTAGAAAATTTTGATTAAAACTATACTTAAAATTAATAATAAAAATACAACTCATTTTAGGTATAAATTAATTAAATCAAAGTTATAAGATTACAAATAATAAGTCGTAATGTTAGTTTAAAGAAGAAAGTTAAAACGTGACGTTTTACAAAACTGTAATTATAATAATAAAATTTTACTTTCGTACTATAAAATAATAAAATAATATTTTAGTGCTTATAAAAAGATTTTAAACAAAATAATATTTTTAAAGTTTAATATTCAAAAGAATTTACAAAATCAGAAAAAGGTTTAGGAATTAAAGATGGTTTGAAATGGATATTTAAAGGATTAGAAATTTGAATGGAAATTTCGGTATAATTTATCGAAAGATTAAGTTTAAGATATTTGAGCCTGTTACATATAAATACCCTATAACTACATCATTTTCAGGTTTTTAAACTTTAATAGTGCAACCATTTACTCAAATATGCATTGATCCTCAAACAATTTTTATTGAGAACGAACTGTATTCATAATCTACAATCATTTTTGGAGGTGAACACATTTATTATGCAAGACAAAAGGAACTTAATTATATAACTTAGGTCTCACGCCACAAAAGAAGTCTTATATTAACTCTTCAAGCTAAGAGTCACTCTGCACTAAGGCAAAAGTTTATTAGGCAATCATTTAGAACTCTAACTAACTTGGGCGTCAGAGAAGGCCCCCAGAGAATCACTATGGTTTCTAACACAGTAACACCGATTACTTATACAGGAAGAAGACATTTAAATGGTCTGATTACAAGAAAGGCTAGATAGCAAGAAGACATCTAAATGATCTTATTACAAGAAATACTAGATAGTAAGAACAAACCTCTACACCAGCATATTCTTTCTTTAGACAATTAATTAATTGTTTCCAATTGATAACATGAAATTCGTAGATCTTACATCGCCTTTTATTATTTTATATTTTTCCTTTGAAAACATTATACCAGAATACATGTATGATGTATAGAATGATTCTCAACAATAAATAAGGAGTTAGTTTTTTTCTTTCATTAAGGTTGAATAATTGAATGTTTAGCTAAATAAGCTCTATTTTATTTTTTTCTTCACAAAAAGCTCTATATTATTTTACTAATATTGTAATTAGGAACATTAATTTTTAAATAAAAATCATGCTATATGCTATTAGAAAAACAATATTATTTGATAATGTAATATCAGAAATCAGAATAGCTATGTATATCAATATATCTATATAGAACAATTTCCAAAAATTCAAAAGATGATACATTCTATTTTCCTTATGTTAATTAAGGCTGAAGATATGAATTAATTAATATTATTCTATTTCTATTCCATTGAATTTACCTTTAAATACAAAGATTATCCTATTAGGAAAGCAAAATAATTTAGCTTAAATGAAAGAAACTAATGATAGGAAAGGCCATGTGAAATATAAAGCCACTCATAATTTAGTAATGCACGAATATGTTAGTTTATTAAGTTATATAAAAAAATTTATTAAATATGATTGTTTATTTTTCAAAACTAACCATTATATTGATCATAACTATATATTACTAATTAAAACGATTATAAGTAAAATAATTATATTTCACTGATTAAACTAATATGCACTAATAAAAAAAATAATTTTTACTAATGATACTTTTTCTTTGCTAAATGGATCGATTAATTTGAGTATATATTAAATTTTAAGGTTTACTAAACATGTGTTAAATTATTCTGCAAACATTATATCAAACTTCCTTCGATTAAATGAATATACGGTATACTCATACACAAACAATTTATTTATGGCATGCTCAAATTATAAACTTCTATAATTTTCTTTATCATAATTATCATTGTAAAATTATTTTAAATAAGATTTTAGTTATTATTTTGTAAATATTAGCTGAATAATTAAGTTGAAATTTTTTTGATGTTACATAATTTTAGAGTTTTTAATTATAACGTTATTTATAGTCAACAAAATTATTTTTGTATCGTAAATAAGGTATAGTTAATAATTTAGTCATTTAATTTACTAAAAATGAAAGTTACCCAAAACATTTTTTTTCTTAAAAAAGTGTATTTTAAAAATTAAAGGTCTTAAAATTGACTTTCTTCGTACTATTATTATTCATTAAGAAATAAAGTATAATTAAAACTCAAAGTTTCCATATTTAATTACTTAAAATTTAGGAGGGAAAACATGATGTATAAAAGTGACATGTGTCATATTTTTTTATTGTTTTAGTAGAATGTATGATTTAATAGTAAAAAATAATTAAAATATCAAAAAATATATATATGAGATAAAAATTTCCAATTTGTCATCTTAAAATACCAAATAAGAAAAAAGCTACAAATCTTATCAATGCTTTAATAATAGAATAATAATAATACATTTTAAAGAGTAGATCACGAAATATATTAATGAATAATAATAAAAATCTATCCTATGTTAATCATGTGTGTTATGTGATATGCATTAATTTTAACAAAAAGGGAATAGACTATATGGAAGGAGTGAATTAGAGAATAAATAAGAAAAAAAATGATGATTTAAAGATAATCGTGTAAATAGATTATGGGCATAAATAAGAAAAATATATATTATCAATTATAAAAATAAAATATTTGATATGAATATATTAAAAAATGAGACATTTGATTAGGATATAAGAAAGTGAATACTTACATTAATAAATTATTTCACTCCCTCGTATAATCAAATATCCATTTTAATATTGCATAGTCGTTGATAAATTATTTCAATCCTAGATGTGTCGTTAGGTTAAACATTATAAAGTTAATATTAATAAAATTGACATTGAGACGAATTAAGTAAGTTTTTGTTGTACTATGTTTAAAGTTAGGAAAAATTACCTGGAATAATCCAAACTATTCACGATTTTCCTACAATAATCTGACCTACTGATTAACCATGAATAATCCCAACTTTGAGGGACATTTTCCTAGAGTAAAACCGGTGACCGGATAACTTGCTATAGCAAGTTTTATTTTTTTAAAAAAAGATAAATTAAAATAAAATGTCGAAAAAAATGTTTAAAAAATGTTCATAAAAAATTTATGATTTTTTTTTATTATTTAGAATTTTCTATGTAAATTTTCAAAAATGTTTTCTAATTTTAAATTAATATTTAATTTATTTTTTTAGTGAATTACCTACTATAGTAGGTCATCGGGTTACCCAAGTTTACTCTAGAAAAATACCCCTCAAAGTTGGGATTATTCATGGTTAATCAATAGGTGGGATTATTGTAATAAAATCATGAATAATTTGAATTATTGTTTAACCATGTTTAAAGTTACAGATTAAAAATAAAATACAAACTAAGACTTATCGATAAACTGTACTAAAAAAACAAATGTAATGTTTGATCGGAATATTTAACTTATACAAATAACTCAATTTAATTCCAAGCATAAAAAAAAATTAAATTTTGTATTTGAAATTGAGATATATAAATAATTCAAAAATATTTTCAAATTTTGCAGGGTATTTAAGTCTTTTCATAGTAACTGAAAATGAAAAATGGTATCTTTTCTTACCATTTTCATTTTCGAACAGTATCTTCAGCAATGATGAACCTCGCGCTGAAACACTGATCATCTCATTGATCTGGACTGTTTTTCTTTCTAAACCTGTAAATCGATCTTCAATTCCTCGGAAAAACCCTAAATTTTGAGTAAAATTAAGAACGAAAATGCAAAGGAAAGGATCGAATCAAAAGTTATCAGGTAGTGGCAGCAGCAATTTGCTGCTTCGATCTCGAATTTCTACTCTTATGCTCTCCATGTTCGCTACCATTGCTTCATTTTACGTCGCTGGAAGGTTAGTCAATCCATTAATTTGATGATTTTGTGAATTTTATTGATTTAACTGATTTGTGCTTTTATCAATTTGTGATTTTTGTGATCTAGTTATTTTAAGGATTTGTAGTTTTTGATTGGAAAACATGTTTTTGTTTTATTGAATGTTTGATTGTATTGAGAAGAATTGAAATCAAGGTTATTCGAAACTGTGTTAAAAGTACTGTTTTATTTAATTTATGCAAATGTTGATATTATAAGTAGTGTAATTAGGGAGTTGTTATGGATTGTAGAATAGATGGTGAATGGAAGTTATGAAGTGTTTTTTGCAAGATGATCTAAGTGGTCTAGAAAATCTAATTTAGCCTAGTATCAATGATTAGAGCCTTCAATTGAATTGGGAAAAAGCAAATTAGAAACGCTAAATCAAGAATAAATAATTAGGCAAAAATTAATCAATAATTATCTATAAAGCAACTCAAAGGAATTAGCATGATTCACCCAATATGGGAATATGGGATATGTGCAAAACCTACCCTAGATGTTTTATTGATGAAAGTAAGAGCTTTCTTGAAGCTTTCTAGACGGTTATAATGGTGGTTTGTGGTTTGGAGAAGCAATTAGAGATAAGTAGAGAGATTAGAACGTATTAGCTCAACTAATAACTAATCTAATGTGTAATTAAGTTATTAATAACACATAACTTAATACACTTACAATAAACCATCAAGCATGGACATTGCATGAAAAACAACATCCAGATGGAAAAATCGAATCGACTTGAAGTGCTAACAGAACCCACCCTTTGATTTACTCCCTCCTATTCAATTAGATTGTCCACTTTGGGTTTGGATCGGATTTTAAGAAAAAATTATAGTGGGGTATTTTAAGTGATTATAATAATTGAAAAGGTGGTAGTGGGGTATTTTAAGTGATTATAATAATTGAAAAGGTGGTAGTGGGGTATTTTAAATGAATATAATAAGTGAAAAGGTGGTAGGTGGGGTATTATTAAATAATATAAGTTGGGATAGTTGGGGGTATTTAGGTAAAAAGTTTTGCCAAAAATAGAAAGTGGACAAGTAAAGAGACTTTACCAAATAAGGAAAGTGGACAATGTAATTGAATAGGAGGGAGTATCATTTAAAGTCAAGTTGATAATCCAAATTCTCTTACTAATATACCCAATATTTCCTCAATGTATCAACATGCCTAAACAAGAGTCAAAGTGGACTTGAGGCACCCCAAATCTTCAACATAGTATAAAAGTTGGATATGAATATTTGGTGATGCATGAAGTTGGATATAGTGATTTTCATTGGACGATATTTAATCGAGTATTTTGCATATGAAACTGTATGCTCCAATAAGTGAATCCTAGCATTGTAGGTGTACATGATTGGTTCGTACTTCATAGTCCTCTGTGCATAGGTGCATTACAGGTTTTCCCGAGGGAGATTATGCAGTACACCTTATTTCTGCAATCTGTTATTCTAATGAATATGTTTTAGGAAAGAAACACTTCTACTAATTGGTGGGAAACTGGAAGGAAAAAGAGAGCAGCTTTTTTCAAAGGGGGGAAAAATAAGAAAAACTTACGTGATAATAGAAAAAAAAATAAAAGAGAAAGATTATAAAGCTAGTTTTGAGAAAAGAATAATCTTGTAGATTAAAGAATCACTTTATAAGATGATAGTAGGAAGTCAGTTTTCTTACTGGGAAAAAAGCTATGTGTTTGAGTCCTTTTCAAATGTCAATGTCATGAAACTACATCCTTGTACAAAATTGTATAATGGGGTCGTACTCGGAACAATCATAGCTTGGACATGGGATGTGGGCGGGAATGGGAATGGGAGTGGGAGTGGGAGTGGGAGTGGGAGTGGGAGCATAAGCGGGAAGAGTGGGGTTGGGGATGGTTTTAGCTAGTATATTTTAAAGACACATTTGAGAACAGAAATCCCTCTAATCAGATTGAATATTTGGTGCTAACACATTTATTTTCTTGGTGTAATTTTTTATTGGCTTCTTATGCTTTGATTTAGTGCTGATCATAGCTGTTTTTGACAGGTTGTGGCAGGATGCGCAGAATAGAGTTTATATTATAAATGAGCTTGACAGAATTACAGGTCATGTAAGTTCATTAGATCTTTATACTTTTGTAGCTATATTAATTTTCCTTTATATTCCATTTCCCCTCTTCTGTGCAAGATGTTTATTTGAATGGATGGTTGCTGTTGCCAGGGGCGAAGTGCCATTTCAGTTGATGATTCACTGAAAGTCATTGCGTGCAGGTGATTCAACCATTTTAACCTGTTGATTTTTAGCTTTTAGCCTTTTATGTGATGGTGATTAAACTTTCATCTTTCATGTTTAAGTAAAAGAAGTTTTGGTTGTTAGGGAACAGCAGAAGAAACTTTCAGCCCTTCATATGGAGTTGGCTGCAGCAAAAGAAGAAGGCTTTGTTTCCAAATATTATGAAGTGGACAATGTTAAGCCTAAGAAAAAGCCACTGGTTGTAATAGGCATATTGACAAGCTTTGGGCGCAAAAATAAGAGAGATGCAATTCGCAAGGCTTGGATGGGAACAGGTAAAATAGAGTCTGCTGTCTTGTTATTCTTTGTTTCTGAAATTAAAGCCATTAATAGTGCCCTGGAGACAAATGGTTTATTCACTAAAAAAGACTTATCATTAGCTTCCACAACTTTTCTGATTAACCAGCAAACTTTTTTGAATTCTTGGTTCTCACATTGCTTGCTTCTTTTGACAAATAGATGATATTTTGGTCGTTTTCTTTTACTTATAGTCTTTATCTCTTTACTTTTATGATTATCTTGAGATTTGTTTTTAAGTGAGCATTGCTTTTAAAAATAGTCATTTTTCATGAATGTTTTCTGTTATAGGTGCCATGTTGAAGAAGATGGAGGATGAAAAGGGCATTGTTGCTCGGTTTGTTATTGGAAGAAGGTATTCCTTACTCGTGTTTTGTTTCTTTTCTTCTTTTTCTTGTTATTCCTCAATGCTTGATTGAGATTGTCTTTGTTTATTTTGTTGCAGTGAAAATCGTGGAGATAGTCTAGACTTGGAAATTGACGTTGAAAACAGACAGAATGATGATTTCCTTGTTCTTGTATGATTCTGACTAGAAACTTCAATAAATTATTTATTCATTCGCCTCCTTTTTGATTTATTATTGTACTAGATAATTCTCGTGTGATGCACCACTTTAATAATCTTTTTGACATTTTTATAAAAATTAAGAAATTATAATATTTTGAATAAATTGTTTGTCTATCATGTACTTTCATTGATTTAACAAAATTTTAGTTTTCAAAAATGTATCAAATTTAATATTATTTCTATTTTTTTATAGATTGAATGTTAGTTTTTGTACTTTAAAAAGTCAATTGTGACATCATCATATTAAATTGGAGGCAAAAAGTTTCATGATAAAGTGACACCTATGCATTTTTTATGTAAGCGTGTTTTATTTTATTAATAGTTATATTATAGATTGATAGATGGTTTCTAGTTGTACACTCCTGACCCGCATTTTTAGGCCATAGTAATTTATGAGAATATAGTGTATTGGCATGGGCCATGGGGAATAGATGTTGGCACCTATTGATGAAATTGATGGTAGCAATAGTAAGGATGTTGGAAATTCATGATGAGCGGGATGTGTCTTGATAGGTTACAATTTTGAAACACCTCTATTGTTGTTTGAGTTGCATCAAAAGTAACAGTAGCAGTGAAGATGAAGGACTATTATCTGGAGTAAACATTGTTTCTTACTTTCTTTTATGTCTTGCCAAGGTAGTCATTGGAATGAGGGGGTGACACGTCTGCGCGGGTTAGATTTAGAGCTGGTAGTGGTGAGTGTTAGGAGTTTTGATCTGGGTGGAAGCCTGGAAGAACCTGCTACCTTATTTGGAAACATCTTAATACTTTAAGATGGGGACAGGAGAACCTACTGCTCTCATTTGAGGGTGTGATCTATCATTCTTTTTAACCACTTAACAACATATTGTACTTTTCTAATTGTTAACCATAAATCCATAAATAGATATTACTTATAATTTGTTTCCCTTATTCCAACTTCCAAGCACAGGCCGAGTAGCTTAACATTTTTAATTTTTTATCTTTTAAATACCTTTTGTAGATTTTCTTGCCAAGTAATAATTGCAATGTTTTGCACATTGTGTTTTCAGTATGACCACGTGGAGACTTCTAAACAACTACCAAAAAAGACAATGTTTTTCTTTGCTCATGTTGCCAATAACTTTGAAGCAGAGTTCTATGCTAAGGTCAACGATGATGTCTACGTAAATATTGGTAAGTTCAACTTCAATCCACTCCCACCCATGTGTTAAAAACTTAGTATGTATCCGATTGGTTACATTTTATTGTGCGGGATTTCAGTCTCACTGAGTCTTACAATCTCATGCTTATGTTCATAGCTTGAACCATTTATTTGTCCTACATTGATCATGCATAGAGTATTAGAGATTTAGAGTTGTTCAATTTGGGCGCGACTAACCTAAACCCGAGTATAACCCAACTCAACTTCTAAATGACATTTACATCAAATCAAACCGAATTTGCATATGCTAATTTAGCACACACAAAACTGAAAACTACCTATACCTAAAACATTATAATGGAAACCCAACTAAATATCCAAATTAACATCTTTGATCATGCATCCCTGCAATTCATGAATAACTAATTCTTGAACTTTATGCCGTTACGTATCACATAATTTTCTAGAGAAGTATGTAAAGGGAGTTCTTAAAATAATTTTGCTACCTTGTATCATGAGATCTTTTGGGGCAGTCCCAACCTTAGCCTAGATCTTGTAATATCAAAATGCATTTTCTATTTTCCTCCTTATATTGTGCTTTCTGAGGTTTCAGTTGGTACACGTAAAGGATGAGCTTTCTTTCTCAATAGTTTTGTTGAACAGAATGAAAGGAGGGACTTGAACTCTCAACCTTAGCTTAGTTGGACGAATAATGTGTTCTAATCATGGAAAATATGACCATTTTTGTTTGTTTTGATGTTTATCCCTTCAAAGATGTTAAGTTTTCTAGTTCCTGTCTACTGAAACTTTCTCTAGATGTTGCGACAAGTATAACTGACTGAATGAGAGTTCTTTTTTTTTCAGATGCCCTGGGAAATACTCTTGCAGCTCATGTGGATAAGCCTCGTGTTTATATGGGATGTATGAAGTCTGGTGAAGTCTTCTCTGAACCGTGAGTAAAACTGCAATAGCAAGATAAAAGATAAACTATATTATATATTTATATAACTATATTGAAGAATTCATTCATGCTTTTCGTTTCAGGAACCAGAAATGGTATGAGCCAGAGTGGTGGAAATTTGGTGATGGGAAATCGTAAGTACAGAAAATAACTCCAATTCCTTGCATGATGAATCTGATTTGCATTTTGAATTGATGAGGGAATTCAGTTTCAAGAAATTTGGCGATTGCTTTGTCTTATAGTACTCTTTGTGACGTGCAACAAGTAGTACTTGGTGTAGTTGGTGAGGTCTTGAAGTTGTAACTTGCACCATATTTGGAATTTTAATAACATTTTTGAAAGGAAAGGAACTGAAGGGGATGGAAGGGGAGGGGAAGGGAGGGAAGGAAAAGGGAGGGACTAAGGAGATTAGTGTGTTTGCCTTCCAAATTATCCTATGTTGAGAAGTTTTTTTTTTAAAAAAAAATGTGAAGGAGTCCTCCTTCCAATTACTTTCCCCTATTGGTATCCATATGAGGGAAACACAATCGCTCCTCCCTCCATTTCCGTGCACTTCCTTTCTCTCTATATCCTCCTATCCAAACATAATGTTAAAGCCTAGAGGTCACAAGTTCGAGCCTCACCAACTGCGTTCTCCTCCCCTTTCTCATGCAACATCATATATGAGGAAGCCAGCGAGGAGCCCCTACATTGTAATAAAAGTTTTTTTAAAAATACTAATTGTGATCTGTGTGTGATATTACTTAGTGGTTTTCCTTCTGTGGACTATTGTATCTTGTTTAGCAGATTATGTGTTTTGGGCACCTTTAGCTATCAAATCCAAGTATGTATTTAGTTATAAAATTGTAGGAGACAACACTAAACTATGTTACCTCATTCGATGTTGATATTGTTATGTTGAACCTGTGTTCCTATTAATTTGTTCATTATCATAAGGGATTCCCGTCCATGGAATAAAAATGAAGCAGCTAAGCTGAATGATGGCCTGTTCATTTGAGCTTACCGTTCTGTGAAACCCTGTTACGTAACATGTGACTTAAATTAATGGAGTAATAGCCACTATAAGCTGCCATTCCAATTTATTAGCCATCTAATCTTTTTTAACATGTATTAGGTTCTAAAAGGTCTATTTAATGATATATGTTCTAGAAACTTGGATTACTATGATAAAATGGATAATTTTCAAGTTAAAAAATTCTTATTGTGATGTCCATGAAATGAGTCGGAACACTGATAGGTGCCGCATCTACGACACTGCGACCATTACTGTAATTGCGACGATATCTGTGATTTTTTTCTATGTCCCAACCCAATTTGGTCTTCATGCCTTACCTTCACGAATAATGCTCCATCTAGATTGTCCTTTGAATTTGCCTTCTGATTTCTACCATCGTATGTTCAAACAGGTACTTCCGTCATGCTTCTGGTGAAATATTTGTCATATCACAAGCGCTGGGAAAATTTGTTTCTATAAATAGGTGAGTCTACTGTGAAGATAGATGTTCTTCATTTATTGATGCCTGGCAGGGTGATTTTTTGGAGCCGATCTAAGGCTTCTGGATTTAAAGTCTATTATCTACTCGTGAAAGATTTGTTTTGGAGCCGATCCATTATGTTGGTATTAAGGCTTTGGCAATGTTGTTGCATCTTCTCTTATAACCTTTTTTACTCACTATGTCCATTTCTTTTGTTATTATATTTTTTCTTATTGACTTGGCAGGTCTAATCTTCGTACGTATGCACATGATGATGTCAGTGTTGGCTCCTGGTTTATAGGGCTTGATGTCAAACACATCGATGATAGAAAGTTTTGTTGTTCGTCATGGGCTTCAGGTCTGTTCTTTTATCAATTTCTCACATACTGCATCCACACCCTGTACACACATTTTGACAAGTAATATGATGCTTGAATTAGTTTGATATTAACTACTGAGCTCTTGGTACAACACAACCTTAACTTTTGTTTATCACCGTAATTTACAAATTACATAGTTTTGTACAAGTCCTTGCAAACTCCTCAGATATCTAGTCATATTATCGTGACGACCTTTGATCTCACACAATCAACCTTTCTTTAGTGATCTGATAGTCTTGAGTTAGGTAGGTGGAAGTATTACAGTTTTAGAGAACCTATACTGAATATTGTCCCTTAAACCCAATGACTTGTGAAAGCTATATCCACTGTGAATAAGGCTTTGTTCATTATTTTTGGTAAAATTTGTTCAATGTTTTACATTAAGAAACTGGATCATTTAATACTCAATGTTACCTTAGTAGATTCATAGTATTTTTCGATATAAATTTGTCTATTTAGTGCTTTTCTCATAAAATCATTTTGTTATTGGTAAGTACCGATCATGTTTCTGTGCATCAGGAGCTATTTGTGCAGGAGTACGATGAGAACTTCAGCGTTGTTCACTGGTTGCAACTTTTGAGGACGGGTGCTGATTTCTTTGACGAGATTCTCATTTTTGTTTGAGATCCATGCCTAGAGTCCATTACATGATTACTATTTACGACACATCAAAGCTCTAACGTTACCTTTTTTATAATACTTCACATTATCGGGATAGGTAGCAATAGATGAATAGAACAAGTGATTATTGAACCACAGCTAGCCTTTACGCACATCTAGTTTATGTTGTAAAACCGAGGTTGTAAGCATTAAACATAATAAAAATCAGTTTCTCTTCGCTTCGTATGATATGCAACCTCCTACAAACTGATTTGTGCACCAAGTTCATTGTTGTAAATTATCATATGATAGTATGTTGATTGATTGCATGTTTTTCTTTGCTATATGATTTATGGATATTTTATGGTAAAGGAAAAAGATTTGGGCATTGCTAAATATGAGTTAACGTGTTCAACATCGGTATCATACAACAATCTTTCTTATGCTGAGGGATTTTTTGGTTGTATTCTCTTTTATGTGTACGAATTGCCGCTTTTTTTCCCTCTCCAGGCCAATTATAGTTTTTTATGAGCAGGATACAGTGATACACTGGGTATTATCGATTACTTTTGATAAGTAATTCTTTTTCATCCAAACTTTACATATTAATTACATTTTTAAACCAAAAAGCTAAAAATAATAGGAAAACTTTTTTTCCCCAAAACAACCAAACCTTAAATATAAATTAATTCCCAATCGAAAAGAAGGGGTTGATTTTGATTTAGTTCTTGAATAAGATGGTTGGTGATTCCATAATTTCACTAAGTGCCGAATTTTATGAATTCATGAGATACGATTCGGTTTAATAATAAAAAAAAAATTTTATAATAGAATCAAATCCTATCTCAATTGTAGCAAACATTACTTTTTCCAAATAATATTTTGAATTTGATTCTCACCTAACTTTTCCATTTCTTAGCCTACTATTTAATTAAAAAAAAGGCTTTTAAGAAAAAAAATTAATTCAACAGCAAGAACACATTTTCTCCTCTTATAAAGTTTCTCTACATGCTGTTTAAAGTATACACACATACAGTATGATCTTGCATAATCCTTTTCTGTACAATCTGAGGTATTCAAGCCAGATCGATCAAGTAAAACCATAAAAGTGGTATCCATCACCAACGCAACAACAATGACCAACGATATTAGATCGGCGACTTGAATTGAAAACATCAATGTAAGCAGTCGTCGACTCATCGTTAACAAAAACTATAATTTACTCCGGAAATTTATAGAAAGCCAAGAAATCTTCTATGACGAACTATTCAGGAAATGCGCCAGAGCTTTGTCCGTATCATTGTCATGCATGAGAAGAGCTTCAGCAACATTGTTCGAAGAGAAACCCATTTCTCGGAGGAGGTTGTAGCCCTTCACAAAATCTCGAATCTGCAAATGCCCAAAAAAAATATTATAAAGTTCTCCGAATGAGCATATACTCTAATCAACTGTTAAAATTCTACAAGAACATATTTTTAAGCCCAAGAAAAACGAGGAAAATGCAAGGACCAGGGTGTTGAAACTTTAAGCAATAAGCCGATAACTGAGGTAAATTTTTCTAGTGTTCAAAAAAGAAATTTTGTGACAGCTGAGAAATGAGATACTCAACGTGACCCTGGGAACAAGATACATTCTCGAGGATTCAGCATAGAATATAAGACTTAATCCTCTAATATATAATATAACTCCCCTTGTCTAGCCAGACATCTATCAATAGAGTGTTCATTCGGGTCATCGGGTGAATTTCAGATCAGGTGTTTCGGATCGTTCAAAATCGAGTCTTGTGTCCTCATTAATTTTTACATTATTAAATTCATTTTGAAGTCGGGTTAAGTCAGGTTCGGTTTCAAGGTCGGGTAAATATCGGGTTATCAGGTCTATTTTGAACACCTCTATCTATCTATCAACATACTACAATCAGCCAATTAAATCAAATTAATCCATGAATAAAACAGCAGATACCATGTCCCAAATTCGCAGGAGCCTAGATCAAAAGTAGTCAGAAACAAGTGGGCAAACAGCCTAATACAGTCGAAGTGTCAAACCTTCATGCAATGTAGACTACTCAAAACCTCGATAAAAATGCTTGGCATAAATATATGTGAACTAAGAATGTGTAATAGATAAGAATAAAGGGAAGTAGATAATACATGTGGATAATCATCGTAATTGATTTATTTAGTTGTAGCTTAGTATTAAGCAAGGCGAATAATCTTCGTTAGTGACAATCTCGCATTGGTATGTTTTGTATCATTTAGTTGACCCCATATTGTTAAGATTGACTTTGGCATTGTTCTTGTAAACTAAAGATTGAAAAGGCGGTGGTAATACAGCAACTTCAGTGGAAATCGTAAAAGCTGGCAAACATACCTTAGAGGGATTGTCCCCGAAGGCTGCAACTGCAAGAGGAACTGCTTCTCGATTTAGGCCTGATGCTATATATTTGCTCACAACAGGATCCACAACAGGGATCTACAATAGTTGATTGCATTCATTTAGAGTCCATAACAGATGAACGCAAGTGGGAAAGACATACTTACAAATAAACATAACAAGATAGAATTTTCATGCACAATAAAAAGTGTATTGATAGATATAACAAGCATTCACGAGAACTGTGAATCTCAATTTTTTTTTAGTTTGAAAGATTACAAAGAAAGGCATGCGTAAAATCTTTAGAACTTAAATTTTATGCCAAAAAGTGATCTTTAATTTTATACTAAAGCAAAAAGAGGTTCGTAGATTTGAACGGCAATTCTAAGGGGCACAAATAGTGACAAGAGCAATCAAGCAAGCATGAAAATGGAACAGCATTACGAACTTCAGCCATTCCATTAATAACATCAAAAAGGAGTACAGAAATTTACAGCTGATGGTATTGATTGCGTTGTTCTTGAAGGAAGATTTTCAGATGCAAAACGGGTCCAGTTCTGGTTTTCCTTCTCCGCTTCAGCAAGTATCTTCTTCTCTAAATCAAAATCAAACTGAAATGTACTTCGTGGAATGTCTCCCATGTGTGGTAACATATGAGGCTGTACAAATATTTGTATAGGGGGAAACAGTCATTCACAGAAATAACAGACAAACGGAAAAGGAATCAAGAATAAAACAACAGAGTAAATAATTAGTCTTAAGCTTTTTATGCTTAGAAAATACTGCTTATCGCTTATTCAAAATAGGCTTTGGAACTTAACAAATAGCCATGTAATTGCCTTGCAAGTAATTCTAACGATCACTGAAAAACTGACCATCGGAGCAGTTTAAGCTATTTAACTTGAACTACGGAAGGAACATGTGTACATAGACATATCATCGTTCTTAAAGAAAGATATATATTTCAGTTTTTTATTAATATTGAAGACACAAGAAAAGAAAAATGAAAATATTGTGTATAAATAAGATAGTAGGAAAACAAATGGTTAGAAAATGAAGCCGGTGAAGTAGGGAATGACGGGTTAAAGTTACTAACTAACCCTTGTTACTCTGTAAAGCCACATTTTTTCATATAAATATACAAACCCTAGCTAATATGTTAGATTGCCTAGACTGATACAGTATAGAACACATGAAGTGCTAACCATGTATAGTTTCATAAACTAGAGTATCTGACATGGTTATTTGAGGTAAAATAGAGCATCTTAGTAAAATCACTCTTCAATCCTCTTCTTTCTACCCTGTCCACCATTCCTGTTTTCTATCACTATCTACTACGGGTCAATGGCGACTTTGTAGAAACCAGCAATGCCTCATATAGCTTAAACGACATCCGGGGTTCTTGACCAGTGCTACAAGTTCGTGAAGATACATTTAGGCCCATTTATATGCTTCAACATCATCAAGTGGCAATCACATGGATGCCTTAAGGCTATACAAAAAGTGAGCTAATGGGAAAATGTAAACCCTAGACATTTAACATTTTGTATTTAAAGTCTATCGTTGTTCTCTTTGCCCTCTTTCCATCTTCTCCTAAAGATGGTCATTTTCAGTTGCGCAATGGTGAATTCTGACAACAACCCATATCCATTCCATCACCAAACTTGTTTTCACTGATTCACTCTTAACAATGCACCCATATATTGACCAATTCGACAAGCGAATGCCAATTTTTAGAGGAGTACGTTGACAAACTTGCAAGTCTTTGAACATGTAGAAAGTGCAACTAAACTACATTACACTTAACGGAGCCTTCCAAAACTTTAAAAAATAAAAAAATAAAAAAATAAAAAAACCCTCAAAATCTCTATGTGCAAACTCAGCAATATTGCATAAGCCATAGGCAACCATTCAAACAAGAGTCAAGATACATTATTATGTTATCATTAAACTCTATGTAGTTTTGAATTGTGTAACATTAACACAGAAATATAGCAATCAAGTTACTATTGTAGTGATGAGTTTTCTGCACACCCTTTACTAATATCTTAGATTTGCCACTATCCCTGGGCATCATGTACAAGAATTTTGCAAGCAATAGTAGTGCACTACACATCTTATGTTTCTACATTATCCAACAATTCGATTGACTTCACAAAGTTAACAACAAAACACATTTTAAGCTGCAAATCTCATATAGACAGCTTATAATACAATAGAATATTAGAAATACAGCAAGGGCTGAGACAATGGTCATATAAAACTCGAATTGAAAGTATCATAGCAAACAAGCCCAACAACAATGGCGTCGTTAAATGCGAGAACTTACAGGAGGAGTGATCCTATATTCTGGCTTTATTTGAACCCTAATGCCAGTTCCAGCTGCAAAAATTAAAAACCTCCAAGAAATGAGAAAATAATGACATCATCAGCGCCTGAATATAAAAATTGGGGTCGACTGCATAAACCAGTATATCAGTTTCAAACATCTTCCACACGGATTCTTCTTCAAAAAATGACAACATGAATTTTGAGGGGGAAATTTGGACAAGCAAATTTTCACAATATCTTCTACAGTTGAATAATCTACCTATAATACACAAGGCACACAAATGACACTATCAATGTATACATAAGCATGATCACAAAATTTTACAATCAAGTATAAAAATCAAATCCACAAACAATAACCATCAGGGAGAATCTACGCCCAAGTCGTTTGATTAAAAATATTATTAATATTAAATTATGTAACATATAATTGGTACAACGGTTCAACGAACAGGATACACCGGCTATGATGATGATGATAATTGGTACAACACACATCTAGAAACCTTACAAAATTATACAATAGCCACATATGAATCAAAACCCACAATTAATTATGATCAAGGAGAATCTAGGCGCGGATCATTTGATTGAAAACCTTGTAAATATTGAGTTATGTAAGTATGTAACATGCCCCAGACTTGGTTACTAGTATCCTAAATTCACAACTGATTAAATTCTCAAAACTTGAAGCATAATTCCACCCATCAATCAAAAAAAGGCAACAAACAAGACCAAAATCAAAAGATCAAAGATTGAAAGTGAAAATAAGAAACCCAGAAAACCCATATGATATTGGGTTAGTTTTCGCACAAAACAAACAAAACCCAAGTTAAAAAATACAAAAAGAGAAACTTACAAGGAGGGGCAGAAGAAGAGGGAAAAGGAGGAGCACGGGCAGGAGGATGGATAGGCTGACCGGTTTGAGACTGACCAATTTTAGGATAGAAAGAAGATGAAGAAACATGGGGTTGCTGAGAAGAAGAAATCTTTTGGTACATGGGGATGTGAGGATCAAAGGAGGATGCACCAGATCTATGCCTGCTTGAATTGTAATCATACTCCATAGTTTTCCCTTCCTCAGATTACCAATTTCAATCTCAATTGCAATTTGCAATACTATTGTCTAGTTTTTCGAGCCGGAGAAACAAAAATGGTGAATTAGAAAAGTAAACTTACTCTAAAATAATGACGCCATAAACCCAAATTTCCAAAAAAAAAAAAAAAATACTAACAATTAACGCGTTTTTGATTAGAAATAAAATAAAATAAAATTGGGTTTTTTTATGGGAGAAAAATAGAGGCTTAATGCTTCACAATAGAGTAACTAATGCATATGTTACATAATAAATATATTTTTTTAGTGTATAAAGGGTAGACGTGGAAGAGGAGGTCTAAGAAAAAATAGTGACACAAATCAAAATCGGGACTCTATTTGAAGAATATGGTAGAAGCTCCTTTGAGATAAGACCCCAGTGTCACAAAATCCTCTCTATAAACAAAGAAATTGCTCGATTGTTGTTTTACATGATGCCAACAAGATTAGCTAAAGTTAGATAACTACTCGGTTTATTAATTAGTACTCCTATAATTATAAAGCTGGTAGTGCCTTGTGGGTGATGTCTTTTTAATTATAAAATCGATGAGAACCTCACATATTTTAAATGTATATTACATAACTAAACATTAAAAATCCGAGCTATTATATTTGATTTGTATTCCACAAAACCTATATAGACAGTTATGTATAAGTAGTAGAATCGTGACTAACACAAATCTAAACAAATAAAATTATTCGTCAAAAACAATTATAATATTTTATACTTTAAAAACTATAATCACAAAATTATTTTTTTTCTAGTTATAATCAAAATAAATCAAATATCAAATTAGTTCTTAATAGTTCATAAAGCCCTAAACCTCTCCATGTAGAACAGAAGACATTTCCCAAATCACATTTGAAGTTCATTCTCAAAAAAACGAAAAAGGTATTCTTAATTTCGATCTCTGCTTTATAAATTAACTCAATTGAATAATCTGAAAGCAAACCCTAGCTCCGAAAACTACAAATTTTTTAGTAGCACTACCGTGATCTTTAGTACCTTTGTGATTAGCTTTCCACTGAGATACTTGATGCATTTTTCGCTTAGAAATACTGTGAAATTTATTCAATTACTTGGAATTATTTGCAATTGAATCTTAATTTCATGATTCTGTGTAGAAAAAATGGCGAGAGGAACAATTCCTGATAAATGGTCATCAAGGGTTCTTTGGGTTTGTGCCATCGGAAGTGCAATTGGTAAAATATTTCCACTAAAATCTTCAAATTTGTCAAGTTTCAATCGATTTTTCACTTTACAAGTATTGAATATTGATCTTTTCCGGATTTTCCCCTTTATTTGAAATCATGCAGGTTTGTATATGGTTGCTGTAGAGAGGCAAATGCAGAATAGACAGAAAATGATGGCTGAAATGGCTGCCCTTGAATCGAGTGGCGGTTCAGGTGATGATGTTTGATTTCATAATGTGTTCTGTGAATTGGAGAAGAAAGTTTGTTTTTTTTCCGTTACATCTTGGATAATAAGAATAAAATTGAAATTAGTTGATCTTAAATTTGTTCAATTTTGAATTTACCTGAAGTTGATCTTAAATATCATTGTATTAGCTACATTTTATTGGATAATATGAATGCATTTGTATTTCTTTGGTTACGTTATTAGCCTTGATTTTTTTTTCTTGCATTGTCTTGTCGTGTTTCTTTGCCTTGTGTTGTTGAGTTGAGAGACTATTTGCCCGCATCTTTTTATGAGAATGGTTTGTCGTCTTTTTTCCTCTAGACTCTGATCGGAATACACTGAGTATGATAATGATAATATGAAGATTTCGTGTTGAGGAATGAATCAAAAGATGCAATGTTATGAAGTATGAATCAAACTACTTTTTCTCTCTAATGTTTCTTAAGTTGTTGGCACATCATCAGTATGTACATCAATGAGCAACACAACTAGAATGTATTGTTCTGCATTATAGAAGGGTGTTAGTTTCATAATCACAATCCAATGTTGTTTGCACCAAAAAACTTGGCACTAAACCACTTATTTGAATGCTATTCAAGTCACTTGCATCGTATGCTGACTCGAAACGGTCAAGCCACTGTGTTCGATTCAGGGTCTCGATCTATTCCACCCATACAGAAGTCATCAATTTCATTGAGCTGTATCGGATTCATGTCGAAATATTTGGTTCTGAGGTTTTCCGAACTTGAGCTTATTGTTGATGTGGATGAGATCGCTCGATGCTCCTTTGTAGATTTTGTTCCTCTTTTCAGATTGCATCTCCTGGGACACAGTACAATGAAAGAGTATAGCAACAACAAAATGCCATTACCCTGCGCCAATTGGATTTTGCGTAAGCGAGATTTAGAAGTGTTGTATGAATGCAACGTTATCTTTGTAATAACAAAGGATTGTTTCGGAATGATCCTTGATCATACAATGAGATCTTAACTACCCTAAAATCATCTGTCGGATCTCTAACATCAAACTTGACGGCTAAATGAGAAGATTCCGAAGCCATTCAAGCTTGATCTTTTCTTAACAAAAGGGTTGTTTTTGATTGACCTGTGATCATATTAAGAATTCGTAACTGGAAAAGCTTCTCTTAGATCTCTTAAGTCTTAACATAAAACTTAAAGCGAAAATGAGAATTTTATGGAGCTGTTCAAGCTTAATCTTGATCTTTTGAAAACTATTATCAAGGCAAACATTAACAGAAGCTCCTTTATTACATCTTATATATAATGCAATATTAACTGAATAGTTTGTCCCTTTGAGAGTCTCTTTAAAAGACGGCTCCTAAAGCCCAGTCCAATTCATTAAAACACTTACGATGTGCACGTAGTTCAAAAAGCATCTACAATTTTTAGTAGGTATACATAGCATAAACTCTTACACTAAATAGCTTAAACACCTAACACAAACTCCTACATCAATAACCTAAACATCTAACATAAACTCCTACGGCACATAACATAAATATATACAACAGATAACCTAAAAAATTTCTACAACACATAACAAATACACCTAGAGCAAATAACCTAAACACCTATTGCCCTTACAACAAATAACCTAAACACTTACGGCACATAGCTACTACTTGACAGCTTCAGCAAATTTAAAACACCTACTTGACATACTGTGAAACTCTACTTGATGTATCCTAAATGCCTACTTAAGGTATCCTAAAACACCACCGAGTAAGCGTGCAATTACACTACATTTTCTGTTTTACAAATTCTTGTGAGAGACCATCTCTAATTGGGTTGGCCCATTAGAAAAAATATAGAGTAAATATAGGCAATAAGCATCAATGGATTGGGCGTGAGAGACATCTCTCAGAAAGACGGTCTCTCAGGATACCGTCTGTTTTTGTTTTTGTATATTTAAAAAATCTAATAAGCTGACCCAATTGAGATCTTCTATTTTAAAACGGTCTTTCACAACAATTTGTTTTAGCTGTCAGCTGAATATAAATATTATTTTGATCAGCTCCTGGATTATTGGTTTATTTATGTGCCCAACATGCTAATTGATTTATTCCTATATTTTACTTCTATTTTTATGATTATCCATTAAGTGATTTTTTTTCGATTATATTTAATTTAAAAATTAGATGATATTAATTAAATTGTTCATTTTTTTTTACAATTTAAGAGTTTATATGAATTAATTAAATGAAAGTATTCCATTTGAATTAGTAACTTACAAGTTAGTAATAAACTAATAATATTTTGCGTTATTTATCTTGTTGCACGGACATATATACTAGTAATGATATAAATATTAACATAGTTGTTAAATATACAAGAACGATTAAAAAAAGCATTAAAACATATCAGAGCCAGGTTTCGATCCTGGGACCTGTGGGTTATGGGCCCACCACGCTTCCGCTGCGCCACTCTGATTATTTATTTATATATTTTCATCATTTATTGTATTAATTTCGTATTTTAAAAGTGATTTCTTCAACTTTGATATAGGTCATCACTTTTTTATTGCTTCATCATTCCTTTTGACTTTTTTTGTCTACTTTACATTTTCTTGCCAGCTTCTCTAAACTAAACACTCTCAACTAATTATCTGCATCAGAACAATATAAAGCGACTTCAACATCAAAAGTGTCGAGATATCTGTTTTTATGCAAAATTTCAAAAACTTTTCTCAAATTTATTGATTCGTTTTAAAATGGATTATAACTTATACTCCCTCCGAATCATTTTAGTTGTCCCATTTGGGATTTCACGGATTTTAAGGGTTGAGTGGAGTCCATTAAAAAGGTGGTAGTTGGGTATTTTAATTGATTAAATTAATTGTAAAGGTGGTAGTTGAGTATTGGGAATTGAAAAAGTGGGGGTATTTAGGTAAAAAAAGGATAGCCAAAAAAGGAAATGGGACAATTGATATGATTTTGCCAAATAAGGAAATGGGACAACTAAAATGATTCGGAGGGAGTATTAGATTATCGAATTTTTAATTAAAAGCCGATGATATTGTAAGAAAAAACTTCGGCGCAGTTGCATGTTTTGTGCGATTTGGCCCTTTTCAATTTTGTAATTATTTTAGCAATATCTTGAATATTAATCGGCAAATTTTTAAATTGCATTTAAATATTTAAGAAAATTTTACGTAAATTGATAAAAATGGTGCATCCGTTGACGTTTTTTCATAGTGCTGAAAATCCGTGTTTTATGGATTTTTAGCGTCCAATTGAAGGTTCTAAAGTGGATAAAATCGTCCACTAGAAATATTTATATTAATTTCATGATTAATGTTGAAATGTCCATGTGTTACCCACATGTGAGTTGTCTCACATCGGAGAAAGAGCAGAGTATGCATCACTTTATAAACTCAAGGATTAACTCCTACTATCACCAATTGGTTTTAGCAGTGAACCTTCTTTGGGTTTATAAGTGGACTACTTCTTCTCCTCCTTGTTTGGGTTGCCCAAGCCCATTTTTTAAATTCTATCAATTAATGTGTCGTCATTATAATTTCTACAATTATCATTAATGTAATCTTCTCAGTGACTATACTAATGAGTAATGTATCATGCATGTATTGCTCTACTCCTTCCCTGCTATTTAATTCGGAACGTTTTTTATTTTGGTCCGTCCCATTTAATTTACATCATTTTTTTTTTTGGGTGATGAATCACCACTTTCATTTAATCTCATCCATACATTTTAACTCTCTTTTAATTTCATCTACACAATTCATTCTCTCTTTTCATTTATTACTATATTCTTAAAAATTACCTTCTTTCTCTTTGATGCAAATCAAAGAGGACCGAGGAAGTATGTCTCTATCCCAAATTGAGATCATCATCAATACAGGAAGGTCACTAAGAGTGCGTAGCCCTAATTGAGCGACCCCGGTAAATATTTGAGTGTTTCATATTTTGCATTCATTCAGTTCGAATGGATATGTGTATAAATTTTTATGTGTAGTGGGTAGTGGGTATTGGGTAGATATGAGTATGAAAAACTCTAACTAGTAACTACCATGAGTAGCTAGTAGGTGATAGGTATGAGGTACCCACCCACTCCATACCCATCGGCTCCACCTCATAGCCATCCACCCTATATATACAATGTATTATTTTATATTTATTATGTACATTTTTATAAAAAAAACTATTGACAAAAGATTAAAGATATTAACTTTATTTTATTACATTGTATGGTTTAAAATGTAAACGAAATTAGATGTACAATTAAATTTGTAATGATTTACGGAGTATATAAAGTAGTGTACCCTTTACGAGTATACCCAGTTGGCCATATGAGTGACTTTTGGATTGTTACACATCCTTTTATAAACAACCAACAATCATTACATGATTTTACCCAATAACTCTAGATAGTTGGTTTATCCAGCGATCTTAAGAATTAACAAAAATTGTGAACACTTTTAACTGGTCAAACAAACCTACTAAAAAAATCAATAACCAAATATTAACAATTATTTGTCAAACAACATTGTACATCACCAAAAAGAATTTCATCATATGACTAGCTGTAAAGATTAAAGTTTATTTTTTTAAGTCAAATCCAAAGTTAATTAATTTAATTTAAAAACAATCTCATACTTTCAAAATATTTAAAGTACACTGCATACGTAAAATTTAAAAATAATTGAAGGAAAGTTCTAGGCCCCTTTTGTTGCTCTGCTTCCCTCTACCTTTTTTCTATCCCGTCGTTAAGCCTCTCCTTTCTTTCCTTATCAAGGAGAAGCGGTTGAGCAACCGAGAAGAGCTACTCGACTAAAAGACAAGAGGAAGCGAATGAAAAGGAAGGAGAAACACCAAATCTAAAATCAACACACACTCAAATAAAATAGTACCACTATTATTTTGTTTTTTTAGAACCACTAATGGTAATTTATCATGTAGTAAACTCTTGCAAAACCTTACAAAAGGCCTAAATAATTTAGCTTCCCTTGTATTCATCACTTTCATCCCACTAATTCATTCGTTATGGTACTACCCACAAAACATAAAAAACAAAAAACAAAAAACAATCAAGATTTTGTGTTGTAAAATGTAAATAGTATCTATTTACAATGATGTGTAGCATCTTTGAAAGTGGGGTTTTCAACATTAATCCCTCAGTTTCACCAAATTGAACTCCTTTCTTTTTGCGGTAATATGTAGTATTTTCAAAAGTATATCATGTTCAATATCTTTTTGCGATTGACGTGTCACAAGACCCACAAACACGACGTGTTGATACAATACAACCCATTATTGTACAAGGCACACGACCCGCTAGGTGAGTGGGCCACTTTGGCATAGCCCACATGGTTGTGGCTCATTACAAATTCCATATCAAAAGAAAATTAAAATGAAATACCTTACCAACTTAACCAACCATAATCCCACCTTAAAATTCCCACATTTGAGTCAAAACAAAATGGTCAAAAAAATGGAAAAACCAGGGTTGCTTACAAGGCATTCATAGCACCAATCACCATGAAATAAGTTTCCCCAAAAAGAATTTTAAGATGAGGACCAAAGCAATGAATTAAGAAAATTTATTGCTCATATTGAAAAGCAAGCAAGAAGCATAGATTTCCATTTTTCATTGGTTGTCTCATTTTTGTCCCCACATGAATCTTCCTCATTTTCCCTCCATATCTTTCTCATTATTCTAACTAATCATAATTGTAATTTCATCAACTTAGTCCAACCAAACCCATATAATAATAGGGTGTATACTAAAATAACTTAGATGGCCAAATCATCTGTTGCTAGTGTTCGAAAAAACTAATTTCTAAAACATTCTGTTCTTACAAATTAGCTAGTTTTAGACCATATGTTTTTAAAAGCGTGTTCAAATTCAGCTGATCAAACCAGAATCAAATCAGTCACTTTAATCAACTACTACTCTACTAGCTATCAACTATCAACCGTTTATCAAACACCGTACCATTTACCTAAAATTTGTCATCACATTCAATTTATTTCTTTCATTTTTCCTTAATGATTCATCATCATCAACATATTAATTTTTCAACAAGCTGACTTTATCTCTCTATTCATGACTTTCCCTTTTACAAGCAATTGATCATATTTCTCTTTCACATGCTCATTCATCATTTCTCTGTTTCTGCTGATGAATTCAGAGAATTAAGTCAGACTTTTTCCAGCAATTGAATTTCTGGCACATACCCATTTTCTAGAACTGTAAAAAGATTCAAACTTTGCTGTTCAATTTTCTCTCTCACTAAACTTAACTACTTTTACACCAAAAATTCAAGTTTTTTAGAGAGAGAAAGCTCTGTTTTTTGCTGATCAGTTCAGAAAAGTGAACCAGAACCATCCCTGTAGTTCAACTTCTGGTACATACCCATTTTCTGAAACTGTCTTTTGTTGATGATTCAAAGGATTTAAGTTAGATTTATTCCAACAGTTGAATTTCTGGTACATACCCATTTTCTGATATTGTTTAAGTTTGGAACTTTGCTGTCAAATTTGTCTTCTTTCTACACCTGCAGTTGCGTTTTCTAGAAAGAGAAAGCTCAATTTTCTACTGCTGAGTTCAGAGAAGTGAATCAGAAGTCAGAATTGTTCTTGTCATAGAGCAAAAGCAAGATCACACCGTATAGGCCGCACTGTAGAGAATTTCAAATTCACCGTACAGGTATCACCTGCATAGTACAGGTGAGAAAAGCCGTGTTTCAAACCGCTTCAAGCGATATTTCATTATTTAAGTCAGGTACGACAACCACATCATCGCGTCTGTATTTTTGTACTATGATCCTTGTGGTTCAGTCTCTAATTCATAACATAACCATTTTCTGAAACTGTAAAATTTGGAACTTTACTGTTTGATCTTGGAATACCAGAATTCTTTCATTAAAATCAACTACTGTTGTTTTCACCTGCAGTTGAACTCTTTAGAGAGAGAAAGTAACATGAAATATGAAATGAGATCTCTGTGTTGCATTCATCCTGTCATTTCATCATTATCAATGAGCAAGTTTATTCATCTCTGTTTATGTCAACCCTATTGTTCTTTGTTTTCGGATTATAATGAAATATATTAAAACGACTATTGAATCAAGTCACTGAGAGAAGTTAAAGATGATTTTGTCACCAAGGGTCAATCAAAAACAACCTCTTTGTTATCAGTAGGGGTAAGGTTGCGTACGGCTGACCCAGAAACGCACATATGTGGAAGTTATTGTATGGCGTTGGCGAAATGGAATGTTGTTTCAGTGTCCATTTGTATTTCTTTGATTGTTTTCCCTGAAAGATTGGAGCTTTTTTGCCTCTTTTCAGCTGAAAGATTAGACCTTTCTACATGAAATCTAGTTCTTTTGCCCAAATTAAGTTACATAATTCCTAGGAAACCAAACAAGTCACCTAACTTGGCATTTGTGATAAAGAAAGCTGGACAAGAAAAAAATTACTTCTTGTAGTAGTTTTGTACCTAATTTTGCTTACATTTCTCTGTAGTTGCTGCTAATATGGACCATTGAACTTATTACTCCAGCATTTTACTTTTTTTATGCATAAATTATGTATTAACTACTGCTTCTTTAATGTAGATTTTTCTTCTCTTTTCTAGGTTATACCCAAGATTCTCAGAAAAAATCAATTAGTGTAGAAAACCCGAGTTTTGGATCCCCATTCTAGAAGAAGAAGAAGAAGTGAGATCAAATGGACAGGTTTGGATTTTCATTCACATCAATAATCTTCTTTGGGTTGTGTTTGGTTCATGTATATGGTGAGCCATTGCAAGACAAACAAGCCTTGCTTGATTTCCTCCGAAACACTTCTATTTTGCGGTCTTTGAACTGGGATCCAAACAAACCCTTGTGCACTAATTGGACTGGTGTGACCTGTAATGATGATCAAACAAGGGTGGTTGCTCTCCGATTGCCGGGAGTCGGAATCCGAGGCTCCCTTCCTCCTAACACACTTAGCCGCCTTTCGGCTCTTCAAACACTTAGCCTTAGAAATAATGGGATTTCAAGTGTATTTCCATCTGATTTTTCCAAGTTAGGTAACTTGACTTCTTTGTATCTTCAATACAACAAATTTTCTGGTACTCTACCATTGAATTTCTCTGTTTGGCCAAATCTTGTGGTACTAGATTTATCTAATAATAACTTTAATGGAAGTATACCTATTTCATTCTCCAATTTAACCCATATTACAACTCTTGATCTATCTAGTAACTCGCTTTCTGGTCAAATTCCTGATTTGGGTATCCCATGTTTGAGGTATTTGAACTTATCCTACAACCATTTGAGTGGGAATGTTCCTAATTCCCTTCTTAGGTTTCCGAGCTCATCATTTTCCGGTAATGATGTTTCCTCAAGAGCGATTTCTATTCCCCCGATACCTTCATCACTTCCATCGGACAGCCCTAGCCACAAGGCCAAGAAGATCAGTCAGACAGCAATATTGGGGATTATCATTGGTGGTGCTGCTGTTTTGTTTGTTATGATCGCCCTTTGCATGCTTTTTCTGTTTTCGAACAAGAAAAACAAGGACCGAAACAACGACTCAGAGGCACAAATCAAGGAGAAATTCTCCACTTTTAAGAGGTTCCCAACAGAAAGCAGGGAAGAGAAGAGCGCAAGGATCATGTTTTTCGAGGGATCTAAATTGGCATTTAACTTGGAGGATCTCCTAAGGGCCTCGGCTGAGGTTCTTGGTAAGGGAACTTTTGGAACAACATACAAGGCCACCCTTGAGGATACTAACATTGTGGTAGTAAAGAGGCTCAAAGAAGTGAATGTAGGGAGGAGAGAATTTGAGCAACAAATGGAGATCGTTGGTAATATTAAACACGAGAATGTGGCTGCGTTAAGGGCATACTATTTTTCGAAAGAAGAGAAGCTCATGGTTTATGACTATTTCAGGCATGGAAGTTTATCAACCATGCTACATGGTATGTGATTTTTTCATTTTTCATTTCATTTTTGGTTAAGGATTACAAATATTGTTTCAACAAGGAACTTTTTATTTTACTACGCAGGAAAAAGAGAAAAGCGACCTCCATTGGATTGGGAAACCCGGCTAACAATCGCCATCGGTGCAGCAAGAGGCCTTGCGCACATCCATTCTCAAAATGGCGGAAAACTAGTCCATGGAAACATAAAATCCTCAAACATTTTCCTCAACACTCAGAACTATGGTTGCATATCCGACTTAGGTTTAGCAACCATAGTCACACCCGTGGCCCCACCAATCCAACGAACAGTAGGGTACCGAGCACCAGAAATCTCAGATCCTCGTAAAGCCACCCAAGATTCTGATGTCTACAGCTTTGGAGTCCTACTACTAGAACTTCTCACAGGAAAAATGCCTCTAGGTGAAGGTATGCACCTAGTGAAATGGGTGTATTCCGTGGTCAGAGAAGAGTGGACAGCTGAAGTGTTCGATGTCGCACTCTTAAGGTACCCTAACATAGAGGAAGAGATGGTGGCAATGCTCCAACTTGGCATGACTTGTACCGAGCGAGTCTCGGAGAAAAGACCTAAGATGTGGGAGGTGGTCAAAATGGTGGAGGATATCCGACAAGGGCACTCCAGTACACGACCATCATCTGAAGCTTCTACTCCAACACCAACAGGTCTTTCACATACAGTTGAAGTAGGATCTAGTTCCAATTCCAAATCTCCCTTTGTCTCACACCACAATAAGATTGCTTGTCCTAGTAGCTAAAACTAGTTGTAACAAATATTATAGGTATATCTTCTTTGTTAAGTTACAGAAGAATTATTTCTCTCCATAATTGCCCAACAAATGTAAACTGTTGAATGTGCCTAGTAGTAGTCATTAGTTATCACTCATTAGTCATTATCAATCAACATAGTCAAATTTTTACCTGCCCTGTTTCCAGGCTCTGAAGTCTAACCTTTTTGCAGCTTCAAGCTTAAGATTTTGATGTTTAACTTAAAGTTTGGGATATGATCTTATCAAACTAACAATGATTACACCCACAGAATGGCGGACCCAGCCCGCACGTGAGGGAACTGGGTTCGTTCGAAAAAATTATAATTTCCGATATACTTTTAATGATAACTTAGTATATATATATATATATATATATATATATATATATATATATATATATATATATATATATATATATATATATATATATATATATTGTATGAAATTTTTACACTATCTACTAATAAGTTGTGCTCTCACTAAAACTTTTCCTTGGGTCCACTATGAACTAACACCAAAAGAGTTGTTCGGTCCGAGTTTCTTTCACCCATGTTTGGGTAATACCTCATCTTTTGTACTTCCGACAGATATTTTACCAACTAATCTATCAGACATGTGAGCAAAGTTGCCATACGATCTTAGTTTATACGTTTATTCAATGGACAACTCCCCTGATTTTCTGCCTGATTGGTTGCATTAACTAATGTTCTAACAAGACAAAATAATATAAGAAAAACCGTACGCAAACTTCTACTCTATTTACTAGATATTTTTTTTCACTTTTATACATATGGGTAATGGGGAACAATTGGCATTCTTTAACTAACCAACTTGTATGCATTGGGTGAAGAGAATTAACTAAAGCTTTAACCTAACTTTCGAACTGAAAATCTAATTATTAAACGTGGTATTGCCACTTTTTTTTGTAAGATAAGTAGGTAACCATTGCTTATTAAGAAAAAATTATACTGAAATTCAATCAATCATATATTCCAATCGGATATAAATAAATCATAAAACAAAACACCTATGAACACTAAATAAATTTTCATTTTGTTTTGCCTTTTCAATTAATGAACAAAGCTTGATATAAATGCCATTCATTTTTATTCAACACAAGTAGGATCATAGGAATAGGATAGCTCCAAATGAACTCAGAAAGTTTACATTACGAACAAATTTTTGTGTGGTTCAGCACATAAGTATCAAGTTCTTGCCGTGTTGGGTACACAGGGACATAGTAGTATATATCTATAATACTTTCCAAAAATCGAAATTCTGACAACATACTAAATTCATCTATTTTGGTTTCTTAACAGCCTATGTTGCTCAATGCTCATGCATCAAAATTGATAGTTGATGATTTTCCAGTTGTTTACTGTGTATAGCATGTGTACTGCATTATTATATGCTCGCAAACCAAAATCAGATCAAATATTTGAAAAAGACTACACCAGCAGAGGACAATCTCTCGAATACTGGTATAATGGAAACCTCACATAGAATTTTAAAGAATTTCGAAGTACATTTACACATTTCAATTAACAACGTTTTCCCGAAATAACAAACATGAAGCCAAGAAAGATGTACGATTATACATAGAAACATATTATGTAGTATAAGGTTTTAGTATTGAGGACCTGGGCTGAATGCATGAGGACCTGACTGGAAAACTTGTGAAGGCCTCATCACTATTGGAACCGGAAACTTTCGAGTCGATATGCCAAAATTAGTCTTCTTCACGCTTAACTAAAATTCGGGTCTTTACACCACCTGGGGACAAACACACGGAAAAGTATTTGATTAAACGAACCGTGATCAAAAATTGAGAAACTCATGGGCAAGATTAAAGGCATTAGTGATACAAACCTACAACTTCCTCAAAATGGACCTCCTTGACCAAGTCAGCAGCTGGATTGTACTCGAACCTAAAGGTAGAAAAGATGGTAAGGATATCCACTGGCGCTAAATTGAAATGAGTATACATAATGACAGTAGTCACAGTCCAAATAAATACTGTCCCGAATTACCCTTATCAGCACACAGCAGAAATAATAGGAATTGTCATCTTACACAAAGACAATGAAAATGAAAACGCCAGCAAAACATTATAAAGCAAAAATATCAGGGTATTAGCATAACTTGATTTCTATCAGCGAAATTCTGGTTCCAATCAGCAAAAGTCAGTTCAGCTTTGTAAAATTATGTTAAGATGAAGCTTTTCTAGATTCTTTCATGAAAAAGACGTTAGCAAATGACAAGTAAGCAAGTTCATTCAATATGCCAACAGATAGTTGATTCTCGATTTCCAGCCATCGCTATCAAAATATGTTTCCACCATCTTAAACCTTGCCCCCATATACACCAAAATCTCTGTCATATAGCTCTCTGAGAATTCATCCTAACTACAACAAACTTCAGCACTCATCCTTATCCTTGCATACATCTCAAACCAGTTTATTTAAGCAATTCATCATCTGAGAAGACATATTAGAACAGTTCAACGCTCTACAAAAGCTTAGGCACTATATTGCTGAAAAAGATAAGCTTGCTTTATATAAATTAGAGAACTTTAATGTTTTGCGAAAGGTGAAGTTCTTGGAACTCTCGAGGAGCACCTAATTGTAAAGCGAAATGAAGGATTCTATGGAAGGAATTTCTCTCAAATCTCTGTACTTTGTGGTCTAATTCTAACTACCTTGCCCTATTCTGGTCCTTCAACTGATTCTCCGGTGCCTACTGATTCTCTAAAACCCTAAATTTTTCTACAGTTGTCGTTAATTTCTGACCTGTTGTTATAACCGATGCAAGAAAGAAAGCGTAAAGATTGACAAAATACTAAACACACAGAATTTACGTGGTTCGCCGACAATATGTCGACTACGTCCACGGCAGAGGAGAGAAAAGTTTTATTACTTGAGGAGACCCAAAATACAGATATTGACTAGGTTACAGAAAATAGGAGTTTATAAATTACTCCTTAACAGAAAACCTAAGCTAAACAGATTTTTGGATGATACAAAACTAATCCCTAAGACTCCTTTTATAAGGAGAATAATAACAAGCCTTTGTTATTATTCCGATGTGGGACTAATCCCCAAGACTCCTTTTATAAGGATAAGAATAACAAGCCTTTGTTATTCTTCCGATGTGGGATAATAAAAAACCTTCAATCTTCCAATGTGTGATTCAAAGCATAACCTTAGAGTTATTCTTCCGATGTGGGATTCAAGGCATAACCTTACACCTGTCATAGTGGATATGAAATTGTGCATTGCTCCTGGGTCGATCATTAACACCAACTCATTATCTTCAATGCACAGATTTACTTGATTCAAACTCATTTTTTTCATTTACACCAACTCATTACCTTCAATGCATAGATTTGCTAGATTTACTTGGTCTAACTAGTGCATTTTACTCGACTAATTTCGTTCTTGTCCTTAAATTCTAATTTTTGGTTTTTTCATGTTAGTTTTAATTTTACGTTTATAAGTCTCAAGTGTTGTTGTTTAATTGATTAAACTCTAATGCAGAGATTTACTTTCTTGTTTGTTTTCATGTTTTACTCCAATGGCTAATAAGTCGTTACTAGTTAGGGGTTGGATATAAAAACCAAACTCATTGCATGTGTCACGCTTGAAAGAGGAGGATTGACAAACTTCTTGTTATTTGGGGCTGGGTGTTGGTAAGCATCTAACTTGGCCAATTGGGTTCATATCCCATTCCCGTTAGACCCCAATGACTTATTGAGCCTCTTAATTGACTTAGTTTTACCTTGATCGATTGAGATAAACAATTAGGTGAGCAATCCTGGTTATGAGTGTCTATGCAACCAAGAAGGAGAGTCGGTAAATCAAATCTTGATTGAACCCCCTTCCTATTTAACTGATCATGCTTGAAGTTCGAACATTTGTCGGCTTTTCCAACCCCATTGGCATATGACTCAAATCCCAACACTTTGTTAAGTTCATGTATGCAGATGAGTGTGAGTCAAGAAAGCAATGAAAGAAGAGCAGAGAATAACATACAAGCAGATAGAGAACAGAAATAGAGAAACAATGTTGATTGTATTATGTAATGTGTATTGGGGTCTTCGAGTGGCTCCTAACTCCATTGCAATTTAATGATGTTGAGATAACTGAGATATGTAATGTGTATTGAAGTTTACAGCTGTAGGAGTTGTAAACTGTCGATCTCAACATCATTAAATTGCATATGTCCTTGGGCAATTTTAGGAGTTTACAACACTCAAACATATTAAGATAACTGAGATCGACAGTTCACCCATCTCATCCTTTGACAAATTTAGGTAACTCAAACACCTTACTCTATCCACAAATCCTAGAAATTTCTCAATGCCAAATCACCGCAGTTCCGAGATCCTTGAATAAAAAAAACATAGTCGTTGATTTATCTATGGTGGTTAAAGGAATCAATTTTAATATGTTGTGACAGTATGTATGGGAAAGGAGGAAGAATGATTTCAATGATTTGAGTCTTGTTATTGAAGATAGGAAAATTATTTACAAAATTACGTGGCAGATTGATAAGTAAATGGATTACTCCAATAAATTCATTTGCTTTTGCATTTGTCATCTTATACTTGTTTCAAATAATCCAAATGACAAGATCGTGCACCGACTTCTTCATCACCAATCAACATAATAATAGTCATAAGTGTGAGCATCGACCAAGAAATCTATAAATATATTTTCTCCCTACATCTTCTAAGCTTTAATTTTTGAATTGTACTTCAATATATCACAAAGTCATCCAAAGATAAATCATTGTCTTGATCGAAGACAAGCTCCTTTGAAAATAAGGAATAGCAAGAAACACAAAGTTTTAACTTCTCATCAAGCTGATTATAGCTAAGTTTAAGAGTATGCATGAAGCCATGGCCATGGTGTGTAAACAAGTAAATATCTCCAAAGGATTGTAATCCTTGAATTGTATGTTTCTCTACTAAATAACCAATTATACTTCATATAACAAAGAAAACCTTTGGATACATTCTTGCGGTATCCTCTCTAATCGCCTTTTGCGCTTGGCTCTTGCCACAAAGTAAAAGTGTTTCGACTAAAAAGAAGCCAAGAATCATCTTTTGTTTAATCCGCGGACTTGTAAAGGTTGACGGAGTCCAATAAATCAGTTAACTTTGCATCACATGTGGGATTTATCAGAGACTTGCAACTATTCTTAACGAGATGTGTTCAATAAGCTTCGTTTCTCGCTTGATGAGTTAGATGATTTTATGAATAAAAGCGAAAATAGAGAATTTAAAGAAGTCACACAAGAAAATAAGTTCATCAAAGCAGTACTTGTGTTCTTTTCTGAGTCAAACCAAATTAAATTTCCCTTGAGAAATTCTCATAAACTCAACTATCATGGAGAGGTTTAATTGTATTGCGAAAATCATGCTCAATTTGGTAGCCTAATTAACAATCTTCCTAAATCGAAAATGTGCATCAAGTGTGTTGATATATATATTTGGGATCATTGGTTTAGTCACATTGGAAGAAACAAAGATAAAGACATTGTAAGCAATCGCGACATGGCTTTAAATGGATACTTTATTTCCCCATTGTTGGTAATTGAGAAGTGGGAAAGCAACACGGTCTTGGTATGCTTTTGATGATGAGAGGAAAAAATGTTAAATTTTAGTTTAAGGTTTTAGCTACCCAGGATTTGATTTAAAGGTGTCGGAGAAGATAATAATCGGGTACAAAAATGGATTATCTTTATCATTGCTTTAGTCAAAGACGGAAGAAGTTCTGCTTGTGTGGGATCAAGACTCTTCGAGGTAAAAATGGACTCGCTTGAGAAGCCTGCTTGAATTAGGCTTATGGGAGCCAGGTTCTCCTTACTACACGTGATACAAAGGAATTAGATGTTATGGACTCCGTCAACCGATTTAATAAAAGATGATGATTCATAGCTTCTCTTCAAACAAATCTCTTTTATTGCACGCAAAGAGCCAAATTGGAGAGGAGCTTGCAAACATGTGTCTAAACATTCCCTTTCTATATAAAGTAGTACAACTGAACATTTAAACATTTGACAACAGCTAGAGATACATACAATTTGAGAATTACAAACTTTTAGAGAAGTCAACTTGCACATTTTACATCTTATGGTCATAGTATTAAACAAACTCTTAAATTTAGCTTTGAACAACTTAATTTGAAACATTGTGTTTCAAATGGTTCCTTATTCCCAAAGACGTTTGTTTTTGTTCAAGAATATATGATTTATCTTTGAATGGCTTTGAAATATATATTGAATCACAACACAAAAATCAAAGCTTAGAGGATGTTGGGAGAGAATATGTTAATAGTTGTTAGGTTAAGGATTATTTTGTAATGCTTATGGCTATTATAAGGCAATATTGGTGATAAATGACTTGGTACAAGATCTTGTGACTCGGATTATCGGATATAAGCATAAGATGGCAAATGTGAAATCAAATGAATTTGGTAAAAGTTCTGCTTTTGTGGAATGGAATGTCCCATATTCAATAATGAGACTGGATGCATTGAAATTATTCCTCCTCCTTGACCCTACATACCACAATACTCTAAAAGTAAGGCCTCTAGCTTATTTAGATGAATCAATTAGGATATTGTGTTTAGTCTTAGAGCTAAGATGGCTAGGCATTGGAAATTTTCTAGCAGTAAAATTAAGGCGATTGAGTTGATAAATCTGTCAAACAATGAAATGCGTGAACTCTTAAGCTCAGTTTAGCACTTTATCTTAATCTATCTGAGTGTTGTGAACTCCAACGATTGCCCAAGGGCTGACGGCATATGCAATTTGATGATGTTGAGATACCTCAACTTAACAAAGTGTTGCGTTTTATTCGAATTGGGAAATTCGACATATCTTCAAACTTTAAGCACGTTTTTAGTGGGGAAGTAGAGTTGTGATGGTGATGATGATGAACTTATATTTGGTTTTATTAGTTCGGTTCAAGAATTCCCTTGCTCGTTTTTCCTTCAAAAGGAGGAGTCACTCTGTAAGGGTTTGGTTCATGATATCTACTAGATTTCCTTCATTACCTATTCATGATTTGGAAGGTGTTGGATGTCATGACACCTGGTGTTTTTCTACTTCTTGAAATTTCGTATTTAACCTCGTACACTCAGCTAATCTCGTAGTTTGATCAAGAATTAGTTTACTCCCCTATCGTTTGTTCCAGCTTATATGTGGATTGTAAAATGCGGTAATTAATAAAAGTCATCCCATGAGGATCACAACCCTTGCTTTACATTATTTATTTATTTGGTTGAGTTTTTATTATAGAGGAACTAGTTAGCAATCGAGTTTGCTTATCTATCAAATGGCGTCGTTGTAAGAGAATGGAGTATAGCATGGAGTCTTTATCATTCCTTACAAGACTAGTTAACTTTTTATTTCTTTATTTGTCTAAGAGCTCTTGATTGTCATTGTTAATCATTTGCTTAGCTTTGGTCTTGCATGCCACCAATTGGGCATGGTCGAGCCTTACCACTTCGGCCATTGAATCATGAGTTTGAGGCTTAAGAGGACAGCCAAAGCTATCATATGAGACTTGAGAGTGGAGGAAAGTTCATCACAAAGAGGTTCCTCCACACACAAAATAGGCAGAATTAGAGACCTATTTTTTAGATCGTCACAGCATACTCCACCTCAGCAAGATTGTACAGATTTTTCTATACTTTCCTAATGTACCCTTTTGCATAGCGCCCGGTAAAGTAGGCAGAATCAGAGGCCTATTTTAATTCATTGCAGATTCATTTGTCTCATCATCTATATAAAGCCTAAAGCTCTTGTATATTTTGGCTGTATAGGGTAAACTCATGGGAAATGAATAGTACGTGATTACAAAGTGAAGAACAAAAATGACTGAAGTTCAAAGTTCACATTAAGATGGCAGAGAAGCACCGGTGTTGAGAATATGAAAATGTTAGAGGGATAAAATAAAAATAGTCAGTCCAGATTTGATAATCAACTAGCAATCATAATTTTTGGCCTACATACTTCAAATTATTATTTCTTTTATTAAACAGATCAAGATTAAGACTTACTTGTCTTTAAAGATCACATCAAGTTCAAAGTTAGATGTATTCTTTGCAGCATCCACCAAGACAGTAACAATTTCAGTCTTTCTAGTGCTTGCCATCAGCATATCATACTCTGTTGGAATGACAATTGCAAAGAAGTTATCCGATAATTTGCTTAAATATAGCTTCTCTACCGCGGAAAGGGTAATTCGCCGCTTGAGAGAAAAGGTCTCAGGATCAATCACATACAGCGCAAAGTCAGTTACTATCAAAATGCGTCTCTTCATCTTCCCAGTGCTAGTGAACTTCAAAACCTTATCAGCAAAGAGAACTTGCCTATCACCTATAAAACAAAAAAAAACAAAGCAATATAAAGAACCCCAATAAACTAACACTCTTAATAGGTCCTGAAATCTAACTAAGTTTGAGAAGCTATGCAAGCAGGCAGCATATCAAGCTCTCAAGATGAAGGGCCATTTTTGTTTTTCCCAAGACAATTATAGACGGAACAATGGCAAGAATGGCAATTACATACCAAAAGTTCCATAAGAGAATCAAACTCTTCCAATGAAGATAACTAGGATAACATGCAAGATTCCACTCTTACCTATCACATGAAACTAGACTGACAGACAACTCTAGCATCTGATTAATATTAAGATTAATAGAGTAGAACTTTTTCTAAACAAGATAATTTATGGAATTTCCACTCTCAAGGAAATTCTATTTCCTATGCTTGTCCATAAAATGTTAACCAAACAAAGATCCAAATAACTTCAAAAAACAAAAAAAAAAAAACAACGATCCAAATAAGTGATTCCTAGGAAAACAAAATTCCAATGAAATTAGAGGCAACCAAACACTTTTATACAATTGGAATGAAAAAAATCAAGTAAATGTAAAATTACTTACAGAACTATTAGAACTGATGTTCTTCTAGTTAATGTAATCAAGATTATGGCATTGTAGAATTTTGAGTCACATTACCGAGAAACACAATCAAATAACATATTCATCCAAATAATATTAACCAATAACCAATCAAAGTTACAATTAAACAAGAATTAACGGCCCATTTATTTAGTGGTATTAAATGGTGGTAATGGAAATGATTTATAGGGTAAAATTTCAACAAAAATTTCATATCTCGTGGTAATGAAACTTTGATTACAAAAAAGTTTTTTCATTTATAAATTTCCATTACAATGCATTGGAATGAATTTTATGAAGAAAATAGATGATTGAAGTTAAACAAGCAAGAACATCAAGTTAACCAAGAGATTTTTCAACTAAAATTACACTAATTTGGCGTTTCCATTACCACCATTTATTATCACCTACCAAACGGGCCGTTCAAGCATTTAAACTTCAAAAATACAATTAAGAAAAGTAGGCATTGTATAGATTTGTGATACCTTGTTTGTCAAGAATTTTCAAAAGGTAAGGGTTAGAAGAAACATCGAGATAATCTCCAGTATAATCTCTGTGCAAGGACGCCAACCTTCTTGTTTTCATACCCATGAACGGCTCCAGATTCGGCGGCGGATTTACATCGGACGGCGGAGGTTCTGAATCGATGAGTTTAACCCGGCGATTGTTGAACCTATCCATCTTCTCCGGTCAGGTGGAGATCCAATTTGAAGACCGGTTTGATTCTTTTGACCAAAAGGGTATGACAAACGACTTTTTAGAGACAAAACCATCAACAGAAATGGTTATGGCCTTATGGGTAACACTGTTTGGTGATTGTTTTCATTAAATATTAAATATTAGGTATTTAGAATGCAAGTGATTATAGAACTACTAGTATAAAATCCCGTGTAATGCACGAAATTCTTTGTACGAAGATGTATATAAATATATTTTTAAAAAACATGCAGTAATAATTTATAATTAAATATACTATATAAAGATGAAATAATAAATAATAATTGTTAAAATAGGGTAATATGAAATTTTTATGTGTTATAAATTGAAATAGTTTGTAGATGAATAAATAAATAACTGGTTGATTAATTAATTTTATTAGTCATTTAAGCCAATATCAACAAATAAAATTCTTTAATTTAGCGTGGCTCCAAAAGAATGAACGTTTGATGTTGAGTCTTTTTATTAAATTGTATGATGATTAGTTGAAATAATTTCTATACCTAAATCAGTCTAAATTCTAATAAATTATTTAATGTTATTTAAATACTTCTTACTTTATTTTGTTTTAAAATTTCTCTAGTAGTAATTTATTAAGATATATATATGATTAATATTTTATTCCCTAATTTGTAATTTTAACTTTGTTAATATCATCTTAATGATTCTTAATTTAATGTTTCCATTCTCTTATTCAATCTATAGATTAGAGTATTAATTGATTGTCAAATCTTTGATTGAAGTAGATTGGTCAAGTATTTAATTCATTTAATTTAAATACTCCAATAGAAAAATTACATATGGCAAGTGCTCTAGAAATTTGACACTTGGCTTTTTACAGCTTTTTTAATAGATGTTATGTTATGATATGATGATTATGATTATGATGATTATGATTATGATTATGATTTTATAAAAAAAATGTAATATTCATTTACTCTTTGTTGTTATGTTAATACAAATGTTATTTTGAACAATTATATCTATAAAATTTTAACATAACAAAAGAATATCAACTAACTATAACACAAAATATCTTTAATTTGTGTTAAGTTTATCAAATAACCTAAAATTATTATTTTTAATCAAAAATATTTACTAACCCTTGAAAAGAAGTGATAGTTAAAACAAAAGCTACTCATATGCTTACTAAACTTAATCTTCATCATAATAACATATACTCCCTCCTATTCACTCAAGTTGTCCCATTTAAGTTGGGCACGCAAATTAAGAAATAGGAGGGACCACATGCATAGTACACCCATGTGAGGGAATTGATATTGTTAATTAAGTAGATTAAACTCTTAATGATTCCCTCCAATTTCGATCATTTTAAAGTTGGAGAGAAAATGTTAAATTTTTTGAATTACATAATTAAATTTAAAAAGTCTTCAATTACATAAATAAAAATACAAAGTCTTAATTACCACTAATTAATTTAAATTACATAAATTTAAATTATATTTCATATTGGGGATTTGTACATACACTTCCACTTCCTTCTCGATCTTTTCAAGACTTTATTAATGGCTTCGAATAACGAACACTTTTCTCGATTCTTGTGAATACGGATATCATTTCCCTCGTTGACTTCAAAGAGTAGACCAACAAACCGAATATGCATTTATTGTATACGTTAGTCACTTTTAAAAAATACGCCAAAAATTGAAATGTCATCTATTCTTTAAAAAAATTTCCAAAAAAATAAAAGTCAAACAGCTTACAGCCCAAACAATGAAATGTCAAGCTACACAAACCCAAAATTACAGGCGCCAAATGAAAATAATCAAGTCCAAAAATTACAGGCGCCAAATCAAATATAATCAAGTCCAAAAATTACAGGCGCCAAATGAAAACAATGAAATGTCAGCTACACAAATCAAAGTATTTATTGCAAAGACTTAATCAACTCCACTACATTTATTGCTAAAGTGCTAGCCCAAAGAAGTTCAAAAAACAGGAAGATTGGTATCTTTCCTTATGTAGCTCAAGTGCTAGCCCAAAGAAGTTCAAAAAACAGGAAGAGAGGGGAATTAGAAACTAAACCCATTCAATCCATAACAAAGGATCACATAAGATCAATGCTCATTGATAACATCTTACCAGCAACTAGACAGAGATGGCCAGAGGGTGCAAGCAAAACTATCTATATTCAACAGGATAATGCAAAACCTCACATTTTAGACAGTGATCCACTTTTTAGAGAAGCTGCAAGTCAAGATGGGTTCAATATCCATTTAGTTCAGCAACCTCCCAATTTCCCTGATATGAATGTGTTAGATTTAAGTTTTTTCAGGTATATTCAATCGTTACAACACCAGGAAGCAGCATACAACTACACACAATTGGTTAGGGTAGTGACATGTGCTTTTGAAGCATTAGAACCCCAAACATTAAGGTTTGTTTGGATAACCTTACAAGCATGTAAGGTTGAGGTCATGAAACATCTTGGTGGTTTTGACTACCACATACCACACATGAACAAAACCAAGCTTGCTAGGGAAGGGAGACTACCAGATTATTTAACAATTAGGAAAGAAATCATGTGTGAGGCACTACGTCATTTGGATGCAGATCATTTAATGTATATGGTTTTTGTTAGTGACTAATAAGCCCTCTTTTTAAAAATCATTGAGCTTTTCATTGGCCTCATAAAAAAATTTAATCATCACATACCAAGGTGTAAACAACATGCATACACTCGAAATACCCAAAAAAAATTTCATCATTAGTCAAAGGAAAAGAATAACCGTATCACATACGCGAGAAAGGCCCCTTAACATCATAAAAGTATCATTATCTTCAATATCAAAATCTTCTGAGTCAGATGAAGGAAATAGGTCATCATCAGGTAGATCAAGCCCCAAATCAAACATAGCCGAAATTTCTTCATCCTCACTATTTATGGTTCTTCCCCAATTTGGAGAAGTTTCAACAGAAGAATGTGGTGAGGAAATATACGAATCCTCACCTTCAGATTCATCAAACAACAACTTCAAGTGATAATGCGAGAGAGAAGAAGTAGGCGAATCCATAACCAAATGCTCTTAAAAAACAAGATCTAGGGTTTCTGAAGAAGACAAGAAGAAGAAAATAAGATGATAAAGATCTAGGGTTTCAGTACAGGTGGGTTTGTGCATAAACAGTAACGCCGTCGAAGAACAAGATACCAAGAAGATGAAGATCTAGGGTTTCTGAAATGGGAAGGATTCTTTAAAGATGAAGAGATGGGCTGGGGTGGGTAATCAGGTAATTGATGGGTTAATAAAGGGAGGGAATCATTAAAAAAGGTTAATTAGGTTGGGGGGTTTTAATTAGAGTGTTTTAGGTTTTAATATAAGGGTGTTTTGGTAAATATAAGAATGTTCTAAGGACATTTTTGTCCAAAAAAGATGTATCAAAATAGAAATAAGACAACTTGAGTGAATTGCCCACAAAAGGAAATGGGACAACTTGAGTGAATAAGAGGGAGTATTTGATTATCATCTATAACTACACAACATGTCAACATGAAATCATATTAAACATCATCTTCATTAATATTTTCTTTCTCTCTGCTTCCATTTTATCTCAACTCAACTCTTCAAAATTTAATCTCAATTTATAAACCTTATTTTATCTTATATCTACACCCATAAAATTTCTGAGATAAAATTATATATTCACATAGCAACGAAATAAAAACTCATATATTTCTCTAGGTTTATCTCAATTTTCATACTAATTGAAATAATCAATAAACTCAACTCTTAAAACACCATCTACTCATTCTTAAGAATGTGGGTTGCACTAAATGAAGACTTTGAAATTCAATCATATAAACAAGGCAAACTATGGATGTGACACTAACAAAAATCTTAAAATTTTGTCTTTTTATCTTCAATATAATTAAATTTAGAAGACAAAGAGTATTATTTTCTAGCATATGATACAAAGAAAGATGAATTAAATTGATGGAGACTAAGAGTTTCAATAAAGTTAAATTTAATTGATATTTACGAGTTTCAATGCAAAAAATAATATAAAAATGAAAATTGTATAAATTTGAGTGGCAAAATGTGTTGTGTATGAATGTCACGTGGCACTAAATTTCCTGGATTATAATATGTATATGATTAAATAAAATAATAATAATAATAATAATAATAATAATAATAATAAATATAAAAAGTTAAAAAAATTTTGAGCGATGTATTAAAATGCAAAAGGTCAAGAGACCGTCTATGGCATAGACGACACTCTCAGCAGCCCAGCCCAGCCCAATGGAAATTTCAGTTGTTTTTTTGGAAAGTGTAAAAATGGGCTGGACCATTACACCTGTCTATACTATAGACCGTTTATAGCAAGAATTTGTGATTAAAATGTTAAGGTTGAGAATTATACATTAGATTAGTAGGTGAGTGTTTTCATTAGATTTTTGGGATATAGGAGTTTAATTTTAAACTCTACTATGATTTAAAATTATAAAAAAAATATATAAAGCTAAGGTCTATATATATATATATACAACATGGAAAGGTGGACATGAGAGTGTGTAACTTTTTTTTTTGCTTATTATTATAGAAAAACAATAATAAATGTAAGATTATAGAAAAACAATAATAAAGCTAATTACTCATATTAGAATTTCGACATCTATTTAAGAATAAAAAATAAAATGTTACAATTCTTCCTTTTAATCTTCATCAAACAATTTTAGTCTTTAGATCGAGTAATAGACCCTCTATGACATTTTAAGTACAGGCGGTCTTGGGAGAAATCGTCTGAGAATAAGACGGCCCAATATTCCAGCCCATCGCGCTTTCTCTCTTTTTCATTTTCTGGACATTTTTCAATTTTACTCTTAAAGGTATCAATTTCGACCTTAAAGATATCAAATTCAATTTAGGTAGAAATTGATCAGTTTAACGCCAAAATTGATCACTTATAGGTTCAAATTGAAAATTTACTTTAATTGATATATTTAAGTACTAGTTTACGTTGAAATTAATACCTTTAAGGTCAAAATTGATACTTTTAAGGTCCAAATTGAAAAATGTCCAGAAAATGAAAAAAACAAAACAATGGAATTTTGGAGGGCACGTGTAGCACACGCGCCTGCAATGGGCCGGCCCAGTTGTAGTCTTCGTATAGGACGGTCTTACGCAAGTTTTTGTGTTTTAAGTAATGGAGAGGATCTTAACTCTCTAATTACATGGCTAGTGGTTTCAATATTTAATGAGTTACTTTACAAAAGATTATTTTTTGTGAGATGATCTCAAATAGAGGTGTGCAATGGGCCGGGGGCCTATCGGGCCTCCAGGCCCAACCCTTAGTTAGACGGGTTTTTAACGGGTCGGGCCTTAAATGGGCCGAACTTTTAAAGGCCAACTTTTACTATATACGGAGCAGGCTTAAAACGGGTCCTAAACGGGCCTTCTTATTTTTTTACTAGTATTTTACCAATAAGCGTTTTTACCGCATATATACATGAAAGATTCATCCCCAATTTGTTATAGTAATCATTTTCATATTAGTATTATTATCAATACTCGCTTTTACTGTTCTTAAATAGTTTTGGATTTGAAAGATATTTGTGCCACAAAGTAATCATTCCAGTTTCAAAGATTTTTGTCATTTCTTCATTTTGATTTCCTTAGCACAACTATGGAATTACTGCTTTAAAGAGTATTGGATTTGATTTTTTCCAAATAATTATCATTACATGTAAGAAAATTTAAAGATTTAATATAAATGGGTCGGGCCGGGTCGGGTGGGCCATCAAACCCGACCCATTTAAAGCCCATTTCTTGTTTTTCAAGATCCGGCCCGACCCAGCCCATTTTAAGTTGAGCCCGACCCAACCCGTATCCGGCCCATTGCACAGGTCTAATCTCAAATAAAGAATTTATATTCTTATATACTCCCTCCGTCCCACTTTAATTGTCCACATTTCTTTTTTGGGTCATCCCACTTTAATTGTCCACTTTCTATTTTTGGCAAAGACTTTTTATCTAAATACCCCCAACTACCCCAACTTATATTATTTAAAATACCCCACCTACCACCTTTTTAATTATTATAATCACTTAAAATACCCCACTACTACCTTTTCAATTATTATAATCACTTAAAATACTCCATTACCACCTTTTCAATTATTATAATCACTTAAAATATCTCACTACCACCCCTTTCTTATTTTGCGTGTCCACATCAAAGTGGACAATATAAGCGGAGGGAGTATGTATTATACGGGTTATCTAATTCTAAACCCATATATAAGACGCGCTTTTTGGTGAAACGTCACATTCAACAATTTGTATTTTTTATTTATATCCACAAATTATTGTGGAGCAAAGCAAGTTACACTCGAATCAGTTGATCATCCAATTGTTCACCTCTTAGTCTTTTACCATAGATGATGATTGATGCAATTTGGCTTGTTTCATGCGTGATGACGATCACTAACTAAATCACGCAATTGGGCAAATTGTTGTTACATAAAATTATCATTTTAATTAAATGTTTTATTTAGTTTCGAACACTTGTTGATATACTAATCTAATTTTTAATATTTTTAATTGTGTATAATTAAAAATTATAAAACGTTAATATAAATAAAATTTATATTAAGACAAATCAAATAAAATTTCACTTAATTGTATTTTTAACTTATACATTTAAAATAAAATACAAACTAAGATCACTCTATACTTATTTGAGCTGCTAATGTTAAAGTGCTCATGAGTTACCCACATGTGAGTTGTCCCACATCGAAAAAAGAGAAGAGTATGCATCACTTTATAAACTCAAGGAGTAACTCCTACTATCACCAATTGATTTTAGTAGTGAACTATTTCTTATGAGTGGACTTCTTCTCCTCCTCATTTGGGTTGCCCAGACTCATTTCTAAATTCTATCATCTAATAAATACTCTTTATGTCACTGTCAATTTGCACAACTTTTCATTTTAGATTGTCCCACTCATTTTGCACCATTTCTTTTTTGGCAATGACCCCACTTTCTTTCTTTAAATTTCATCCATAAACTTATTTTCTTTCTCTATCTTAACCATTCATTTTAATTATCTACTTGTTTTTTATCTTATTTTTCAATCAAATTTCACTTCTCATCAAATTCCATCCAGAATAAAATGGGTGCATATGAAGGGAGTAGGATGGTTCATTCAGTCCATTATGTTATGTGTTGCCATATTAGGAACTATTACTATCAAGTTGGGAGCAATCCATCTACTTTAGGGGCGGTGGGTAATCTACAAACAACTTGAATATGATAATGGTATAGTAGGTTCTCTCTATGTAAACTCATCCCATTCCCAAAAATAAAAGTTGAACTATCTTTTATTTCTCTTAAGTTGACATCTAGTCTCTTTAAGATCTATTCGATTCATTGTTATCTTGTTGATATTAAATAGTAGTAATATGTTGAAATCATCATCGTCATAATATTAACTCAGTGTACTCCACTCATAGAAAATATATATGATTAGGGTTTTTGTGAGGGATGAAAGACGACATATCATACCGTTATTGAAGGAGATGGCGTTTGATGAGACTCCAACTTGAGTATTATGTATTATCATGTTTGTAAATACTCAATAACGATTATTCCTTGTTATAAGAAGTTATATGCATTAAAGTAGCTAATGTTGAAAAGTTATTTTTAGAGGAAGGATGTCGTAGAGGATTGTTCCTTACATATATTATATGATGAGATTGACTTGATCTTAAAATCAATCAAGGACAACATTTATATTCAATTTAAAGATTGACATGAGATATGGTGATGTATATCTTTTGAGTTTCGGTTATGAGATATGATGATGTAATATCAATCAAGGACAACATATATATTCAATTCAATTTAAAGGGTTCCCCGTGACTTGAAAACAGTACACACACTTGGTGTGCATAGAACAAGTACATAGAGTGCTTTGAAGTTGGAAGATTAGTATAGCAGACAGAAGTTGGTAGGACCAGCTGCTCGGACGAGTGGCATCATGCTCAAACACGCAGCCTAGCTAGAAGCTCTTTTGACCTTTTTCGTCACTTGTTGCTACTTTTAAATGTCATGCCCTAGCTCTCCCTTGCGCGCACACACACACATATAGTTGTAGAGCCAAGCATATTGCTTGAGCCTCTCATACTCTATCCGTACCACACACAAAATTCTCTTTTTTGTTAGTTCTCTCACGAAAACTCATGTATTCCCATTGACGTAATGTAACACTCAGGCCCAACGGACCACTAGTGACTACTCATGGAGACTGTAGACTGGCCCCACAGATCAACACAAGTTTTTCCAGCGCACTTTGGCTTCACTCGTGCGCATCTAGAAAAACTTCCCAGGAGGCCACCCATCCTAAGATTGCTCCCCACCAAGCACGCTTAACTGTGGAGTTCTTAGCAAATGAGCTCCCTAGAAAAGAAGATGCACCTTATTGATATGAGTAGTCTATCAATCCCTTTTCAAGCTAAATCTGGGGTATCACACGTAATTCCTTCAACTTTGTATTGAGCTTTCAAGATCCTATATCCTTTAAATACATAATGTATACATTAGCCTAAGATGATAGATGTAGCCTCATTAATGGTGAACCACCTTAAATCATGGTGTTAATGTTTGCATTATTTTTAATGCTAAAAATCACCTTAAGACTTGCAAATAAATGGTGGGAATGAGTATGATTTGTAGCGTAAATTTTCAAGATATGTACTACCTACCTCTTATTTATAGAGAATGAGACATTTGTTTTTTGACACTATTCACTTATTACTCTTAATTACTTTATTCTTAATCTATAGATTAGAACATAGTCAAGTGAGATCTTGTTAGATTCGTCTCAATGCAAAGATTATTAATATTCACTTTTTATAATATTTCGTTATGTATAATAAGAGATATTAATCATTGAATAAGTGCATTGAATAGTGTAAAAAAACAAATGTCCCATTCTCTACCAATAGGAGGGAGGACCATTTTATTTTTGTGGTAAAAAGAAAGTTTGATCATAAAAATGTTGCTTTCTTCAAAATTTTCCATTAACACCTAATATCACATATTTAAATGGTAATTATATTGGAATGAATTTTGTGAAGAAAATGAAACTGTTAAAAGGAGTGTAACAATGACCATTAAAATTGTCAAGAGATAATTTTACCAAAATTAATCTTTTCTTTACCATTCCCACAATTTAATACGGATTACCAAAACATACTAATTAGTTACAATCTTAAAATAACAAAAATAAGTTTGTTAAAAAAAACAAACACAAAAATTTGGACGAGACCGTCGCAAGTTAAAATGAAGTGTGGGTCGGCTCATTTCACGCGCGTGTAACAATATTTCAATTTTCTAGGCATTTCACGCGCGTGTGTCAATTTTGAAAATTGATACATTTAACGTCAAAATTAATACATTTAAAAATGCTCAAGTTGTTACATGCACAAATTAATCCGACCCAAATTGATCGTCTCATTATGATGTCGTCTCGTACAAAACCAACCGAAAAACAAATACTAGTAGCCTACAAGGAAATGGGCTATACAAGATAAAGAGACTTTGAAAAAGCCACAACCACAAGTGCACGCCCTACAGGCTACAGCTGCAGTTTACGCTACCCCTATTTTATTTTTTTTAATTTATAAAAGAATCGATAGGAGAGACTAAGAAAACGAATCCCCTCAATTTAAAGCAATTCCTGTCTCATCTTTTTTTTTTTTTTTTCCGTTCTCTCCTCCGGTGATTAATCGAAAACCTCCCTTTCTCTTCCTTCTTCCCTTCGCAAAATCTCAGCAATCCAGTGTTCGTAGTTTTGCGCGTTTTCAAGTGAGAGAAAGAGTAAGAGAGAATTCTTCTCTTCTTCTCTGAGGTAAGATCGATTTTTCATGGATGCTTATTTACTTATGTTTTTTTGAATGTTTTAGAGGATTTTTGGCGGATTTTATGTGTTCATTTTGGTGTTTTTTGACGGATCTTTGAGATCTGAGTTGATCTGATGCTTTTTTTGTGTGTTTTAGGTTTCTAAGGGATGGCTTCCAAGAGAATTTTGAAAGAACTCAAAGATCTGCAGAAGGATCCTCCTACTTCTTGTAGCGCTGGTATAGTTTCATTTTTCTCCCTTGCAGATTTGTAGAATTGATTTTTTGATTTGTAAAGTTTGCTTTCCGGTGGATGAATTTCATTATAGGATGAGGATTTGTGAGGACTGTGATTTTTAGGCCTGAATCATTTTCTGGAAGGTGATTGTGAGGCCTTGGTGACGATTATCAATAGCATTTAATTATGCTGAAATGATTCTTTCGTGTAAACTGTTGTGATTTATGGTGTATAATTATAATTATGTTATAAAGATTTTTTTGCGCAAACTGTTCCTTTGATTTGCAGCGGTTAATTGTGTTCAAATGATTGGTTTGTGTGAACTGTTCATATGATAGTAGCAGATGTTGAAATGACTAGTTTTGAATTTTTTTTATAGGACCTCGAGGAGGATTGAAAGTATGTTCTTTGAGAATGAAGCATCTTAGGTTTGATGTTAGAATTTTGTGTTTATCATGGTTCCTGAGGGCAATCTTCTTCTATAGTTCTAGATAATTGAACATTTTTTTGAGAAGTCAGTGATGCTTGGAGTGGGAATTTGTATATATGGAGATTGTGAGATGGTTGTATGATTTATGGCATATAATTTGTCATGCATTTAAGATTAAATCTTTGTTCTGTTAACATGTCTAGTCAGTGTAAAGTTCTTCCCGTGATTTCCTGTCTTTTGTAGGACCTGGAGGATTCAAATGATTAGTTAGTTTGTGTAAAGAAGCATTCAGTATTCCAGTTTGTTTGGATTTATTTTTGTATATCTTGCTGATTGAGCAATCTTTTGGACAAATAAAGTTGTAATTTTGAGAAGGTTTGGATTGTGTTGCTCAATTCAAGATGGTAGCTTGAAGGGCTAGGATTGCCAAGTATTTTTCATTGATAGTATTTGTATCAATTTAAGGTTATGATGGAAGCTAGCATGAATATTTAAATGGTTTTTTTGTGGGTTAATTCTATGTTTGGTTTGTTATCTTGGCTCAAAAGAAGTTTTCTGACTGTTTGTGCATTTACATGGCTTTAAGTGGGTATTGATTTCCATTTTTCTTTCTCCTATTTGTGTCCTAATGTAAGAACCATTCAAATGTTATGTAATTGTCGTTATTTGATTTTATTTTTCTTGCAAGCATTTGGTAAGATCTTATTAGTTTTGGATCTATCTCTTTTCTTTGATGCTGTGCGATATTAGTACTAAATGTAAACAATAGGTAGATGCTAAATGGCAATATTAGAATTTTGAAGACATAGAGAAGATTACAAGCTGATGATGGTAGAGGTTAATCGTTGGGGGGTTGTGGATACATTTATTAACATATGAGTTTCTAATACTTACAATTTCAAGGTTTGGATTCTTTTTTAGAGGCACTGGTAGTGATGTAGCATGGATGGTCGTTATACTGTTTTGTGTTGGTCAATCTGGTGTATTGGTTTCTGCCAATAAAAAGTAGTCAAGAGTATGTAGTTTGTTGAGTTCTTTGCATACTCTCTGGCAAAATTACTATTCTATGTTTGCGTGAATTTAAAGCACACTGGAATTTCTGTTATTAGTGTTACATTCTTAGATGTGTAGTTTTTTATAAAAAATAATAGAAATTTCAACTGGAGTTAATGTTGCCTTCTTTGACCAGGGGGATCTTCAATGTTTGCTATTCTATTTTTTTGCTTCATGTGGCGTGGAATTTCTTGTGTCTCATGGAGGCCCTCTATCTGACTAGAGTTTCTTTAATTAGCTTGTTTTGAAAGTGTCTTTTTGTTTGTGAAAACTCATGGTCCAAATATTTTATCTTTTATGGTTTGATAAATTAGTGCGCTTAAGGCTCTTTTGAAAATTTTCGTAGCATCCTCTTTGAGTTATTTTTTAAAGGTTGAACTATCCATGATTTTTTTCCTTGTGCTCTTTAAATTCATCTTCGCCAAAGCAAACTAAACCATTATTTTTTGGTTCTTTTCGGGCCGGATTTTCGATACAATTTTTTTGGTGGTTGTGTTCCTTTTGGTCATCTGAAATATTTCAAACACATGTTTTGGATTGCATCCATCCCTGGCCTCTTGTATCAGTACATTAAATTTTCAAATTATCCTCCTTTTTCGATGAGCTTTGAGATCCTCGAACTTCTGCCACAAAGTTCTCTTGCGGACCAATGGTATTTGGACCTACCATTGTCATATCCTGCACAGCATGGTGGCTGTTTTTGGTCTCGAGACTGCTGATGGGTGGCCTATGACAAGATATCAGGGTTCCAGCTCAACGGTGCTTACCTTCCTCTATGTCTTGGTTCTTAGGTACACTAATGAAGCTCGTAGTTGATGAGATAATAGATATATGAGCGGTCTGTGAAAGATGGATTTCAATTTTATAATGCAATCATATTTGTGCCGTAAATTACAATGACAGTATGCATTATTTTAATAATACATAGTTATTGCTAGTCTTCCTATAAACAATATAACTACAACAGCAATTATAACATGTTTTTTGCCTGCTATTCTTTTGGGGTGAAACAAGAATAAGTAGAGAGAGGGACTACTGTTGTCTAAGAATTTCATCCAAGACTTGCAAATTGTCGTGTTTTCCAATATTTTTTTAAAATATGATTGTGTTGTTTTGTCTTTTTGTTAGCTCATTTTCAATAAACCATGAAAAATTTGAACATACTCATTGGATTGTGGCAAGAATATGCTAATAAAATTTGATGTCTCTATGATGAGAGTATGATTTATTTTTGACATCATAAAAGGGTTTCATTATAAAAAATATTAAATCAACGTAGAAACTCGCTAATGTATGTGGTCAAGGCTTTAGAATCTGACCTTTAGGAATCTGTGTTTTGTATTGCATACAAGCTTTGCAACCGAGTTCCTTGTAATTTTTGATGAACTACAAGTACGTTATTTGTTTCAGTATTATTATTGGCTTCATAATCCTTTTCTTTTCTTCAGAATTTTTTAAGCAATGATCTGATATTTATTATGTATAATTTTCTTTCCTTCTCAGGCCCCGTGGGTGAAGATATGTTCCATTGGCAAGCAACCATCATGGGTCCTCCAGACAGTCCTTATGCTGGGGGTGTTTTCCTTGTTACCATTCACTTCCCCCCAGACTATCCATTCAAACCCCCAAAGGTAATTTAACATATGTCTGTTCTACCGTTGATGCGAAAGATGTGTAATATATCTAGTTTCATAATTATAGTGGTATTTTTTAGTTGACATCACACTTCTCTTTGTACACTAGCTGTCGACTCTAGGATATTACCCTTTTTATTCGCTGAAAGTTATTTTATTTTCTCAATGATACAAGGCTTCAGTTGCTGGTACCTTCAACTATTTTAGGTGCTTGCAAGTTGCATCTAGTCATTTGGTGACTTGAAGTTTATATTACCGTTTGTGAAACTAATTCATCTTTGGCAATTTGCTGCAGGTAGCCTTTAGGACAAAGGTTTTTCACCCGAACATCAACAGCAATGGTAGCATATGCCTTGACATTTTGAAGGAGCAATGGAGTCCTGCGCTCACAATTTCAAAGGTTTGGATCCAATATGCTTTACTAATCTTTAATGAGTTATGAACATGATTTTGTTATGTTTGTTGATTTGAGATTGTTCTAGGATGATCAGTTTTAATGATGAATAGAAAAGTAATATATTGATTTCTTAGTGTCTTGGAACTTTTCTTGTGAACAGGTCTTGCTCTCCATCTGCTCACTGTTGACAGATCCAAATCCCGATGATCCCCTCGTGCCAGAAATTGCTCACATGTACAAGACCGACAGGGCAAAATATGAGAGCACCGCAAGGAGCTGGACTCAAAAGTATGCTATGGGCTAAAGACCGTAACATGTCAATTGGAAGGGGTAGGAGGCAGCATGGTCTTCTAAGCTTGTGATTGTTGTGTTCTTCCTAAAGCTGGACAAAAGATGATTGTCCAGTATTTCATTATGTCGCAAAAAGAGAACTTATATGTGCCCTTTATGTTTGTATGGACAAAACTAAATCTTCAAGCTATGAAATATGACTGATTTGGCCCTTATTAGCTCTAGTTTCTCTCGATATCCTTGATTCGGATATTGAGCTACCAATTACTAGTTCCTGTCTTTGTGCTTTCACTGCATTAAGAAGCTCAGTAAATTGATTTGAAACTTTACAAAGGGCCCGTCTTGAAAATCCAGCCATTTCATCTTATGCTCCCACATAGGTGATGTGAACAAAAAAAATATAGTTGATAATCACTCACTTTTAATATACAAATAAAAAATATTTATTGGTGAATTAAGTTTTACTATTTCTTGATATTTATAAGTTGTAGATCATTTATCAAGTGGGGACGTGGGGTAGATGATATAATCCATTGTCTTTGTCATAAAAAGGCCATATAATTAGTTTATTTCTTTAATTAATCACTTAAAATAATTAACTATTTTAATACTAATTATATATGGACCAGTCAAATAGAAATTATATCACTATAAAATCATTTCATTTAACCGTATATTCATCATTGAAGTAGCGTGGTACAATCTTGCGTCTAACACTGACGACTCTTCTCGTCAAAAAACATAAACAAAAAAATAAAATGCTAATATATGTACAAAAAAATGACCAAAATAAATAAAAACACAAAAACAATTGTTAATCTTTCCTGAACTTCACAAATTACATAGCTAACATTATGGAATTCATTATTACACTTCTTTCTTTTATGTATTTCACTTATTTTGTGAATATAGATAAAATACGTACAATTAGCTTGGCTAATCCTTATTTTGGTTATACATGCCCATTGCGCCCAAACCAAGACATTGCTTTGCTTAGAAGCCTAAGAATACACCTTTTGAACACTAATAAAATTTCAAGCATAAGTCGAATTATTGTAATCAAACTTCAACGATGTATTCATTATGATGAATTTTAAACGTAGTTTTAACCAACAATTATACGTGTTTACTAATGTAAAAAAGAGACAATCTTGGGTTGAACTCCACTTTGTAAAATGTTTGAGAGTTTGAGACAATGTTTTAACAGAAAATTGCATGTATCGGCATAAATTTTGGTCAAAAATAGTTTATCAAATCGAACATAAATATTGTGTTCATTGAGAGATGAACTTCAAATATTGTTTTTATTCAACATTGCTAGAAAACCTAATGTGGCTACCACATGTGCTGCCACATTTACAACTATGTTAGAACAGGATGTCTCGTGTACAATCACGTTAGAAAAAAGCCATGTGGACATCCACGTAAGCAAGTGACATGATGTTAAGGTCATCAAAAGATGAAAAGCCTGTTGGATTAAACTGTGTTCAAACTACGTCCCAGCAAACACAATGCTTGAAGTGCGACCTAATAAAGTAAAGCTGATCAAAATTCAACCTGTCACACGACAATTTTTCTCTTAAAATATTATCTCAAACTTTTTATAAAGTGGAGTTCAACCTAAGATAGTCTATTTTTCATTAGTGCACAATCCTAGTGCCACATTTACGTGTCTCCGATGCATTCAGTTCTTGACTTGTATATGGTGATACAAATTTATTAAAAATATTATGATAACTTTCTCAGCCCATTAGGTTATTGGTACTAAATGGTAGTAATGAGAAAAACTTGTGTAAATTTTCATAATATGATTTCCGTGGTAATGATACTTTGATCATAGTTTTTTTTTTCGTTCCAATTTTTCATAACCCCCTATTACCACATTTCAAAAATTTTGTGAAGAAAATGAGATTATTAAAGGAGAACAAGCATTACCATTAAATTTGTCAAGTGAATTCTTACTGAAATTACATGAACTTTCCATTACCATTCTCACCATATAATACTGACTACCAAATGCGTCCTTTAGAACCTAGGACATAGACTAGGCTACTAGTAAGATAAATACTAATCCATAACCTAATGAATATCAAGTATACAATCGATTATTCAGGGTCACATGATTTATTAATCTCCTTACAAAAGCAAATTGAAAAATCCATTACGGTCGATTTTCATTATATATGAGTTATGAATTCAAAAAGTCATGAATTCAAAAGGTGAATCAGCAAATTATATTACACCGATCAGTGACAACAATACATTAATGATGAGTGAGTTGCCAAACGTTTTTCAATATGACTTTTACAACAATGATATTTCAAGATTTGAATTTTCAAGAATAAATAACATCTCTATGTTTTTTTATTTGCCAAGCAAAGTTCGATAATTTTGAGAAAAAAAATAGTAGTATTGATATAAGTAAGATAATTCTTAATACAAAAGCCAAACAAAAGCCCAATGAAATAATTGAGCCCAAAATAACCCTTACTAAATTAAGTCTATGGCCCAAAAGCTCTTGAGTCATCAGTTATCGGTGCTTTCAAGTTTCAACCCATCGTCAAATGAATTTTATGGAGATTGTGTTTTAGTGTTTAACGAAATAAAAAAAATTTGGTATGAAATTATTTCATCGTGATACGTGTTTTATATATAAATTAAACTGTTTAACAATATAAATTATTAGCATATAAACTTTTGCTTTGAGGTCGTCTTATCGAGAGACAGTTTCTTACAAGAGTAGCTTTCTATGCTCACATTTTTCTTCGTGATTAAAAGTTAAAAAGCTTAGTTAGAATTTATTTATCATAGATAATCTAATTCAATCTAACCACTACATACTTGTTTTTTAGGCCTTAATTTTAAAATTTTGGTTCATGACTTGTTTATTTTGTATTTACTAGGAAAAATAGGATAAATAAATTAAGTTTAAGTTATACATATTGATTTAACTCGAAAATATCTTGTATAACTAAATGAGTTATACAGGTCTTTTCATGTATAAAGATTTGAACTTAATCCAATCCCACTTATTTCTAATCAATTTCATATCGAGTTAGCATGTCGCATTAACTTTGTTAAACCTAATCTTAACCTATTACATTTATCATCCGGTTATTTATTAACTTTGTTAACCTAATCTTAACCTGATCAGGGATAGGGGTAGTCGGCGCTGCCTTATTCACGTCCTAGATAACTAGACCCGTCCCTTTTACATTTCATTTGTTATTGGTGTTTCCCAGTTTTTGTTGATGTTTACCCGTTTCTTGCTCTTATCTTTGTATCTGTGCATATGCTTTTTATTGTTTTTGTCAGCTGCAAGTTTATCTCTCTAGAAGATCTTTCGTGAGCTAGGGGACTCTTTGATCGCACTCTCCTCTATGGGTATGAGTTGTCGGTGTTTTTCCTCCCCAGACCCTGGTCATAGTTTTTTATGAACTGGATAGACTGAGTATGATGATGATCATCATCATCCAGTTATTTATTATCATATTCTCCAACCATATTTTTATTTAACGAAATAAACTTAACCCAAAGTCCCAAACTCAATTTTAAAGCCCAAATATTCATTTTATAATCACAAATTGCTGTAAGAGACAGTCTCTTTGAGAGACGAGACTATCTCTAATTGGATTGGCCCATAAAAAAAATACAGAGTAAGAGTATGCATTAAGCTTTAATGAATTGGACCTGAGAGATATCTCTCAAACAGACAATCTCTCAAGAGACCGACTGTTTTATAATTTTTATAAACATATTTTGGTTGATTTATCTAGAGTCTTAAACTACAAAAATATCATACAAAGTTAGAATAAATATAAATAAAGGCGCAGAATTTTGAATTACCAAGACAACGAAAGTGCTATTGCACGTCCTGTAAAAAAGGCCCACCTAAAATGATTTTTACTATCAGAAAGTCAATATTTTCAGCTCCATTTATGGCAAATCTTACTTCTTATATATTATTACTGCATTAATCTGTACAAAAATATAAATTTGAGATGCCCTTTGCAGTACTTCTGAGAGGCACTGAATGTTCTGAAAAATAAATGCTACTCCTTTCCTAATCATAAATACTCGCATTTGATTATTATTATTATTATTATTATTATTATTATTATTATTATTATTATTATTATTATTATTATTATAGTGCCGTTTATAACAATTTTTAGACCCTAGGCGAAAAATAAAAAAAGGCCCCTTATATAATTAAAGTTTTGGTTATTTTTTCTCCAACTATGTAGTTCAGTAGTAATGCGCTTAACTAAAAAAAACCTAATGGTACGTACAAGTTGGATCCTTGCTAAAAGCTACGTATGCAAATGCTGATTTTTAATTATAAGTATTAACTCAATTTGGATTCCTTCATGAGTTGGGTCTTATGCTGTTGCACCTCAAAACTATCATTAGGGATGGCTGTATCACTAATGGTAGCAAAAATAATGAAACGGAGATATGTATGTTTCAAACTCTTTTTGTAGTTTTCGTCTACACATTTAAATTATCTTCATCTACGCTTATATACACTATCCTATAATAACATCACTATAGTTCCTTTTGGTAATCTTACAACATAGAGATGTTCATACGGGTAGTCAAATCGATTTTAGATTACGTGTTTCGAGTAGGTTTAAAATTGGGTCTTATGTTCTCAATTTATTATTATTTACATAATTTTAAATTCATTTGGAAGTAAGATTAAATCAGATATGGTTACAAGGTTGGGTAAACAACTCATACTTATAGAAATATTAGGGAGACGGGGAGAATATATATTATATGAAAACAAAAAATATTTTTAAACTTCAACTATCAATAATACTCGTATTTGAATTAGTTTTTTAATATTACAATACTAGATAGTGCCCGTGCGATGCACAGTTTTTGGTAAATTTTCTAATATATTTGTATGAATTAAGAAATTAAAATTTTAAGAAATAAAATTTACATTATACTTATACTCCTATTTCATTTTACTCTTAACAATTGTATACATTACGTACATTGTATCATTTTTTGCATAATGCGCACAAGTGGTTGTGAAAATTTAATTCACGAGAAAAAAAAAATCACAACAAAAGATACAAAAATTAATTATACATTTGATATAATTATATTTATACTTTCCTTTGTTTTATTTTGAATAAAAGAGTAGATGATTTGTACAATTATGAGTTTTTAATAAAAAATAACATACTAATTTTTGCTAACAAAAAATAACTATTACATTAATTTATATTAAATATTACTACTATTAATAACACACTTTAAATTCAAATATTATAATATGTAAAATTATTTTATAATAGTTCAAACGAAAAAGATATTTTCTCATATAAAATATAAGTGACTTATATGAAAATAGTCACAACATAAATCATATTAAAATTAAGCATCACATTTAAGTAACCAAGAGTATAAATAGCAAAAACAAATCCTAATAATAGTATATTACTATATTTTAACCATCTCAAAATATCCGACCGATACACTAAATAATACTCCGTTCATAATAAAATTGAAAAGAATTTATTATTGAAATAAATGAAATATAATATATATTTTTCTAATACATTAAATGATTGGACCTAAAAAGTATAATCAATATGAATTATTATACTCAAAACTTGAAAATAGTAAAGTCAAAGATAGTCATTATAGCAATGACATCATCATTGCATTTTGGAGGGAAAACTTTCAATGAGGAAATGACACGTAAGCGATTTTAAAAGGTGATGATGTCAGCAGTGTTTTGTTTTAGTAATAGTTATTATAGATATAATAATTGCACTCTGTTGCACATCATCATTGCATTATGAGTATATATATATATATATATATATATATATATATATATATATATATATATATATATATATATATATATAACTATTACTAAATTAAAACACGCTTACATCATCACCTTTTAAAATTGCTTTCGTGTTGCTTTCACATTAAAAATTTTCCTTTCTAAATTAAATGATGATGTCATTGTTATTATGATCTTTGACTTTCTACTTTTTATTATTTTGAATATATTATTTTTCTTTAATTTTTTTTTTACTTTTTGGTCAAATCATATTTAATGTATTAGCAAAATTTAATTTTTTTTTATTTATATTTATTTTTTTAATTCATACTTTTACTAGGATTTATTTTTGTTATTTATACTCAAAAAATTTGATAAAGATGCACGGGCACTATCTAATATATATGAAAATTTTGGTACGACTCTTTGTATGCCAATGCAAGTAAAGTTAATAGTAATTGACTAATGTCATTGTTATCTTTGCTCAAAACACTAGGCAAATAATTGTGACTTGAATCTCAACGAACAAGTTGGTAAAACAAAGTAATTTTATGTTGAATTAAATAACAGATTAAATAGGTTTTAATGAGTATCTATGAGAATATACAAGTTGATATTCTGCAGAAGGAATTATATAAATTTTGCTCGTTTTTGCATGTTCTAATTATATACTAAATAAGTTTTGAAAAATGAATCTTGTCTCCTTTGGAAAGTATGTACCACTTTTGCAGATAACGTTTCTGAATGGATTTTCACCCACTACAATAATTTGTTTTTAGTTGGATTTATTTAGCGACACTCAATTTAAATATCGCTATTTCAAATTTCTTTTAGTATATATAGATGATTTAGTGATATTTATTAGACCCTTTAGCAGGATAATAAAAAGTCTCACTAAAGCTTTTTGCGACATAAAATATAGTGACATTGATCACAAATGCCACTATAGACTATAGTGGCAGTTACATATGCCACTAAAGACCAAATAAAGTGTCGCTAAATCACTTTATAGTGTAACTTAAAATAAAAACCAATAATTATTACACTAAAAATATGAAGCAGTGACATTTTTTTAATGTCACTAAATACAATGTCGCAAAAAGTTAAATTTGATACGGTGACCTATTATGCTCGTTCCCTCAACTTACCGCATAATAAAAATATTATATAAGTGGTCCAGATTCTATTTTTAGTATGATGATACATTTCTCTTAACTTACTCCATTGTGTAATAATCTTTTACATTACAAAGTATGATGGTAAATAAGAGAGTTAGATCAAAATTAAACTCAGGATTTACCTAAATAAATTTTTATTGTTATTTCAATTGAGATAAAATTTGATATCTACCTAATTATCTTAACACCTAATTATTATTGTAACTCATTGATTATGGCTCTTCTTGTGTGACAAGAAATGTTTTTTGTATATCTTGTGGTTTAATTTGTTGTGTATAGGTGAATTTGTTATAGGAAGAGGAAATTTGTAAACTTTGCGATCAAATTCAATGGGTTACGATTAGAAATCAATTTGATCATATGCATGATCAGATGTTCCCAGCAAGATTAAAAGGTATTTTTAAATTTTAACGAGTTGTAATTAGGTCTATTTTTCTTTATGTGATAGAATGCTAGCCTAGTAAGAAGACAATTAAGCAAGCATAAGGTGGAAGTAGCACACACTATCATATATTTAACTTTTCGCGATATTAGATTTTACGGCATTAAAAAAATGCCACTAATTTATATTTTTAGTGTAATAATTGTTGATTTTATTTTAAGTTACACTATAAAGTGATTTAGTGACACTTTACTTGGCCTTTAGTGACATATGTAATTGTTACTATAGTTTATAGTGGTATTTATGAGAAATGCACTGGAATATAATTTGCTTTTAGTGAGATATATTTAGCGACATTTAATTTAAATGTCTCTATTTTAAATTTTTTATAGTGTATATAGAGGATTTAATGATATTTATTAGACCCTTTAACAATATACTAAAAAGTCTCACTAAAAGCTTTTAGCGACATATGATCTAGTGACATTTCTCACAAATGCCACTATAGACTATAATGACAATTACATATACCACTAAAGACCAAATTATGTGTCGCTAAATCACTTTATGGTGGAACTTTAAATAAAAACCAATAATTATTATACTAAAAATATAAATCAGTGGCATTTTATTAATGCCACTAAATCCAATGTCGCAAAAAGCTAAATTTGTTGTAGTGATGTCACTACATTATATGTCGCGAAAAACATTAATATGATTTTTTTATTATGCTGCCAAAGGATCTAATAAATGTCACCAAATTCACTATATATACTTTTAGAAATTTGAAGTAGTGACATTTAAGTTAAATGTCGCCAAATATAATCTCACTAAAAGCAGATTATGTTGTAGTGACATAAAATGTTAGATAGAATAAAGAACTTGGAGTCGAGAGAAAAGACTGTTGACACGTCCATGACAACATTGAAAAGCCCCATAATGGAGGGTAGAAGAAGACAAGCGGACCTAAGAAAACGTAGGAGGTTATTATACACCTATAGGAACTGCACTTCTCGGTGCACCTGACTAGAGATAGGTGGAGACACATATAAAAAGTATGCCAAAGGAGAAGCTAAGGTTCTTTTTAAATTCTGTTTTTGCAAAATATTAATTGATTATGTAGTCGGCTCTAATATTTTAGGATTAAGATTTTAACATTATTGTTGTAATTGTAATTTGTTTTTATATTTTTTTAAAAAATATGAATATTGGAATAATGTATTATATTATAGAGGATAAATATAAAAAATAAAAATATATAACTTAAAATTTAGTTCAAAAAATATCTAAATTACTTGTGCTATATAGATATTAGTATTGGATACAATGAAAGACATGATGATGTCTTGTAATCTTTTCTTTTTTCTTTAAGCTAATAATAATACTAATAAGACTAAAAAAATGAGCAAGCATACCTAGGAATAGGATCCTTCATATATGGATTTACAAAGATTTGTTAATTCTAGTTACCCATAAAATAGTACCGACCGACTAAATACAATGACACTCTTTAAAGTCACTTGCTAGTAAGTAATTTAGGAATCAAACTTTAGTTGTTACTATCACTCAGCTGGGCGAAGTTAAAATTTTTAATTATAGGATCAAATAATTAATATATTAATGATTTATTTATCATATAAAATTAGTTAAATTATGGAAATTTGAAAATCATATATAGTGAAATGAACTTGAATATAGTAAAAATTATTTCTAATAAATGGAGTTGACGTTTCCCTATAATTACACCTTTTGAAAAAAAAATAAGTATTTTTGACTCTATATATTTGCCTACAAAATCTCAAAAAACGTTATCAAAATTAAGATAGCAAAAATATAAAGACACACTAAAAAGAATGATCGTGAAATTACGAAAAATAAAGAGCTATTGACATTATAATAATAAATTTATTAGTCTGTTGTTAGATAGTAGTACAAATTTGAGACTGAGCACTTAACCATCAAAGGGTTTATTGGGCTTGGTTTTTATAAAAAAATATTCTCATGTTTTAAAATTATTTTATGACATTATTATATATATGTGGTTCCACCCAATAAAATATAAAATTTGACTATAAGATCATTGATTGAACTTTTTAAATTATAATTGGGGGCCTTGGCTCGGTTCAAGTCTAATCATTTTTTCAAATAAACGTCTAAACATAATTTATTTTTCTATTCTATTCGATTTGCCTCTTCATACCAAAAGTTATTAAGGATAAATGGGTGAGACTGTCTCATTTAAAAATTAGTATTGAATTTATTATTTAAATATTAACTTAAACACAAATTTGATTTAAAGTACTTATTATTAGCGCAAAATCTAAGTTGTCATTTACAAATCAAGATTTTTCACATACCCAAGTGGATGATCAATTCTTAAAAATAGAATATATACTCCTACATTAATTATTATGTATTACTTTTTAGAAATTTATTTTTTCAAACTCAAAAAAATCTACCCGGCAATAGGTCGTGCCCACGAGTGGAGAAGAGTAAGGTAGTGGTCCACTGTTTCTCCAGAAAATCAGGTTCCATTAAATTTATACTTCAACTAAATCACTAAATAATGTAATTAATTTAAATAATTATAAAATAGTATTAAATAAATAATAATTTGACTCATAATTTGGAGTTCTAATTTGTCTGTACTGAAGACAAAGAAATAAAAAAATAAAAAAATAAATAAAGGGTGACTTCCACCAAAAAAATCTGGGCTTTTGGGTGCATGTATGTGCATGTTTTTATGTGGCGAATTGTGTGCTAATTTGTCATTCTAACTTTGCTGAGTTGGACTTCTAAACTATACTATTACTTCCTTAATCTTATGTTTAATTATAATTTTAGCTAATCTTTTATCACTAATTATTGTCTAATCATACTTAGTGGAGTGGCTTTCATGTTAGTTTGCTCATTAATTTCTAACGAATATATTTATGTCACTTTCCAACTTTAATTATTTTCGCTTAACACAAATTCTTGTGCGAGACGGTCTCTTTGAGAGATCATCTCTAATTGGGTTGGCCCATTAGGGAAAATGTAGAGTAAATGTAGGCAATAAGCTTTAATGGATTGAGCCTAAGAGACGTTTCTCAGAAAGACGGTCTCTCAAGAGACTAGTTGTTCACTTAATTATTGAGAAGTTAATTAATTAATTAAACATAAATCCAAATTAGTATGTTGCAATTGTCTTATCATTAATTATTACATATTTATGCTTTTACTATCGGTTTAAATTTTTCGTTTAGTTGGTTTTGACAATTATTATCCAATCTCGGCCATAAGATGTCAAGGAGTAGTATTTCTAATTTACGAGGATTGAAATAATGTAAGAAGTCTTTTGTTTAATGTTGAAAGTAAATTTTCTTAAGTTTTAAATTTTTTATTTGAGTCACACTATTAAATTAATATTTATGTACAAACAAACAACCTTAATGATCAATCAAAACATATATATGACATATGGTACGTTATTAAGCTTACTAGGCCATTTCTATATCTTGTATTTTGCAATTTTAGATACTAAAAATTTATTAAATATTGAGATTAAATTACTAATTTACACATCTTTGAGTGTCAATATATCCAATACTATTTTGGAAAATCAAAAATATAACATGCTTAAAAATATTGTCAATGTGAATAATATACTAATAAAGCATTAAATGGACATTTAATGGTAGAAAAGATGTGGGAAATCATAGATTTTATATAATTATATTATACTCATAAAAATAATATATATTTTCTCTTTTAATATATAATTTTCAGTAGTAAATTTAAAGAAATAGAGAAATAACTTGTTTGTATTTTGAACAATGTTTATTAAACAACAAGGATTGACATTAAAATCTATGTATACCTAAAGATTGGACACAAGAAATATTTTAAAGCCGGGAATTTTGAAATTAGGTGGACGAACTAATGCTTTGTGAAACACACATACCAAATTTTTTTATTGTTGTTTCCTAGTAACAAGGATTGAGTTACGTCACTAGATATTAAATATATAACAAAATTGTATGATCACCAAAAAAATTTAATTTGTTCCTACTTTTTATGATTTTTTTTGTTGTTATATTTTTAATTTTCATGTTATTTAATATTTTAAAAATTTTAATATTTTTGTTATATTATTTATCATGAAAATAAGTATTAAGACGAATAAAATATGATTTTAGTTAATTATATTTTACACAAAAGAAAATAGTTGATGAATAATAGCTGTTAATTTGTTATAGTGACTACAACAACTAAAACAATCAAAAGGAACAATACAATTGAATTTCTTGTATTTCTTGAGTATATTCAATTATGTATGACTTATTTATGGAGTATATTCAATTGAATTTTACTTCACTTTTTTTTCTTTTTATTATTCAAATGATCATGATATTTAATAATTAATTAAATTAATTCTTTAAAGTTAATATCATATTAGTAAAAATTGCTAAATGCAGTCAATAATAGTAATTAAAAATATATAAAATAAAATATAATGAATTTGATCAAAATAAATTTAATATTATATTGTTAAACTAAATTCAATTTAAACATAAGCTTGATTCGAATCAAAAAGAATTGCATATAAAAAAAGGACTAATATAGAGCTTTTAAGGCCTCACTAAAAAAATATTCACTCAATTTTTAAATGCATTTTTGTTTGACGTAATAAAACTAAACATTTAACAAACGAGCTAAAACAGTTGAATTTAACTCATATTTTTTTCTCATACTGTGTCTCAGATCATTTTTAAATTAAGGATTAAAATGTCCGTATTATGAACCATACAATTTTCGATCACACCACATATTAACTTCCGATTGAATTCTTGTCTCGGATCATTTTTAAATTAAGGATCAAAATTTCCGTATTATGAACCATACAACTTTCGATCACACTACATATTAATTTCCGATTGAATCAAAAATCGATATGTTTTTTCCCATACCTTATCTCAGATCATTTTTAAATTAAGTTACAAAATTTCCGTATTATGAACCATACAATTTTCGATCACACTACATATTAATTTCCGATTGAATAAAAAATCGACATGTTTTTTCCCATACCTTATCTCAGATCATTTTTAAATTAAAGATCAAAATTTCCGTATTATAAACCATACAATTTTCGATCACACTACATATCAATTTCCGATTAATTAAAAAAAATGGACCGTTCTTGCAGCTAACCTAAACGATAAAGACTAAAGAGAGAGCTATGGCCTATATACGGAGATTGTCCTACACTTGCATCGGAAAAACATAAAATGCTACTTCCAAAGTAATCAAATACACAAAATTAATTTCTCAAAAAAAAAAAAAAAAAAACACAAAATTAATGTTTTTGATTGGAAGAAGAGTTGGTGAATGGTGGCATTGTTATATTAAGAGATCACATAAAATAAGTGCTAGACCAAGACCCCTTATTTTAGGCACTTACACTTGCCATGAAAACCTCTTCCCAAAGCTTAATAGAAGCTAAGCTACATCCTACCCCCATTTCATAATACTCCTTTTTTTTTAACTTTAATTATGATTTTTCACCGATATGAAAAATTATATTCACGTGGGCTTTTTATAGATTCGTCTCAATATATATTTTCTAAATATTAACTTTCTATAAGAAAACTCACAATTAAAATTAGTTAATTTTTAAATTTGCATTGAAATCTGCGTAGAAAGTGAACGAGAAGAACAAATGAAAACAAAGAGAGTACTAACACCATTACGGTTTAAAACAAGTATTAAGAAAATGATTTGTTGGTAGATTATTGCTCTTAAATAACAACAAAAGTGTAAGCGTTAATGAAGTATGAACTAGGAAGTAAGAATAAAGTAGTAGTACATAGGACAATTTATAAGTTTTTTTATTCATTTAATATCATATAAAAATGGTATTAGACTATTCAAGTAAGATCATATTTGACTATATTATTTTACAAAATAGCTGCAATATATAAAACAAGTTTAAATGATTAATAGTGCAAATAACCGTTATGTAGCAAATATTTCTAAATAAAGGAAGTATATAGCAATATTGTAAATATTGTAAAACGAATGAAAATAAAAGTGTTACAAGTATTATGAAACGAACAAAAAATACCTACTACATGCTCTACTTCATTCCCTCTCCCCCAAAATTCAGTTGCCTGCATTACAAAAGCTACAACTTAATCACATAAATCCAATCCACTACCAACCAATCTTTTCCATATTCCAATTTTACTCCTACTAGCAATCCAAACACACAACTTTAACCTCAAATAATATCATGTCATAATAGTACTACTCCACAATTTAAATTTATTAATCAAACATGATTTGTACTAATATAATCTATGGACCATATATTACAAGTAAAAAGATACAAGTTGATTAATTAATGCAATAAGGAAGGTATTGTGGAGAGACGATCAAGTAAAAGTAAATTAAGGACTACTAAATGTGGTAAGATAGTGACCTAGTATATAAAAAAATAAAGGCAAAGGATAAACCTGATATCCCGTACAAGTCAGGGTTCGAGTGGGGTTTTTTTTTTTTTTTTTTTGAAAGATGCGGACAAATTATACCTGTACCCCGAAGGAGAGAGTAAAGAGATATGCACGCAGTAAAGAAACCCTCAATTGATACCTTGCTAAAATAACTAGGGTATTTGACAAAGAGTTATCTTGGACAATTTTAATTATTGATTTAAGTAGAAATAAATAGTTTTATTTCCAAACAATTTAATATTAGTGAAATTGCTTAATTAGTTGAAATGATTTGTTGTTCTGATTCTCAATCAGCTATATTACAAAAATATGCTTTATCAATAAGATCAAAATCAACTAGTCAAGTCATTTGATAAAACTAGCAGGTTATATCCACCATTTCAATCATTTAATATCAGACGTTTGCAAAAACACTAATATTAGCATTTAGTAAATTATTCGACTAATATATTTAATTGTTATGAATTAATCAAATTACAACAAGGTGTTTTATCAACAAGATCAAAATCAGCTAATCAAATCATTTCTCAAAACACTAAGTTACATCAGCCACTTTAATTAGTTATCAGTGACTTGTAAATTACCCGTAATCTAAAAAAAGACAAAAATAAAACTATAGAATTTCAAAGGGTTAAGGCTCATAGTTTAATATTTTTATAATGGCTTCCTGCAAAAAGATTATATAGCCAAAATGTGGCCGAGTCACCCCCACATGGACAAGTACACGTGCTAAAGGAGCCATATTTACTGTAACCGGGAACGTCGCCGGTCACCGGCTCACTGCCAAACCGGGTTTTTTTTGTTATTTGTCATTTACCAAAAAAACCGGTCTTACAGCTATGTCTTTCAGTCACAGGACAAAACCCTTTAGCTTCGGTTTTGACTGTATTATTTTCTCACTCTTTCTTTTTTAGTGTTCTTTAATGACAATTAGACAAATAACAAGTTGGAGTAATTTTTTTTAATTTTATTTTACACAGTCTTCTACTTCCTATGTCCTTAAAAAATTGGTACGCTTTTTTAGTCTTGTCTCATTTAAGCCCGTCAAATAAATCAAGTTGGGTCGAGTTTGGGTTCGGGTTATATATAAACCAGTCATAAAATCCTTGACCCAAACCCAACTCATTTAGGTAGCGTTTGGAAACACACATTTCATTTCAAATTGTGGATTTCAATTATGAAATCATAATGAAGAATTTGAAATGACAAGGATTGGGGTGTTATTCTCAAATCCTCATTTTAATTAACTACTTTTATAACATTGGTGAATTTGGCTCAAATCCAAATTTAAATTCTTGTTATTGCCAAACACTAACTTCAAGTCAAATCCACATTTGCAAATGAAATCATCATTCCCAAACATACCATTAGTTAATTGGGCCGGAAATCACAATCTTGACCCGACCTACAACAGATCAGATTGACCTGATTTCAACCCACTTAACATGTTTATAATTTTTTTTTTCGTTTTAAGGTTTTTAACGTTGATTACATCTAATTTTTTAGGCTTTAATCTTTACTTTATATTTTTTTGTTGTTTATTTTGTCATTACTGTGAAAAATAAGAAAATATTAAATGAACTAAGTTTAGCTTATACTTATTGATTTAACTCGAAATTAACACATTTAATTAAATAGGTTATACAAGTTTTTTTCAGGTTTAAAATTTTGACCTGAACCTAACCCATTTAATAAACAGATCAGGTCGAGTCGACCCATTTAATTAATTGGGTCAAAAGTCTCAACCCAAACCCACTTATTTCGGGTTGTGTTCAGGTCGGATTAGCAGGTCGGATCAACTTTTGTCAGCTCTAGTCTCATTTATATTGCTATATATATATATATATATATATATATATATATATATATATATATATATATATATATATATATATATATATATATATATATATATATATATATATATATATATATATATATATATATATATATATACACTCAATCAATATTTGGGGGTAAAATTGACCTCGTTCCGATATACACAATCAAACTGTAAATACAGCATGCCACATAAGGACGACAAATAAATTTAAATATTGTGAGTTATGAGATTGTATGGGCTAATTATCCTACATACATTGAATGATGTATAGTACTTAGGTAGCTAGCCTTTGGAGTTTGGAGTGTTAATGAATGATTTATTTGTACTCTAATTAGCTTAGCTTAGCCTTTTTAAGTTAATTATTGGTTAGGATCTAATAGTTTGACTACCCTAGATTTTTAGGCAACTTGTATTAGTAGTACTACTAAAAATGCTTATTTAAATTTGAGGCCATTGATAGAAAAATGTGAGTTGTGGGAAGTATGTCTTTTGTGAACATTAAAATATGATAATCAAAAATCTTGAGCTACTTAATTCCCAAAGGTCCATGAAAGACATTCAAATTAGGGAGTGATGTTTCGCTGACGTCTATTAGTGTTTTTCCCAAAACAAAACGGCTGAAAAGACAAGCACAAGGGTGAATAGTAAGTCGACTTTGTCATGCACCAATAAGAAAAAAAGTGCGACTACAAGTGAAATAATTTTAGAAAATAGTCATTTTAAGAGAATCAAGTCGTTTTGTTGTTTAAGAGAATCATGTCTTGTCTTAGTTGGAGTAAGTACCACTTTTTGAGTTAAAGATCGAATCTAAAACATTAGTTTTGTTGCTTTTTTTTTTTGTTTTTTGAAAGGTAGTTTGTTGCCTAAAATAAGAAGGGTAATGGGATTGAATTATGGAGCTATCCTACCGTTACCGATTAGTTTCGAGATAATGCTTCTCAATATTAAAAAGTAGCCAGTTTACTTTAAAGGTAATTATATAATGTATGTAACATATGTAAATAACAAGGTGTCGTGGTGTAGTTGGTTATCACGTCAGTCTAACACACTGAAGGTCTCCGGTTCGAGTCCGGGCGACGCCATAATTTTTTCCTATAATTGTTTTTGCTATTATAAAATAATGAGTCCCATAATTTTTTTTGTTGCGGTTAATAATCATCGATTATAAGCAATTCTAGTGGCACAAATTCAACTTGAGGCCGTCTTTTGTAAATACGACTATCAAAAGCTCAGTCCAATTCTAAATATATATTGTTACAACTCTAAATATAGATTTGGGTTGGACTTTGAGAGGCGTCTTTACAAAAGACGGTCTCTCAAGAGAGTACTTGTGCTTGTTGCATAATTGAACGGCCATACGTTGGGAGGACGGAGAAGAATAAATTAACCCTAATATAAGGATGAAAAAAAAGCTTTTAACCACGCAAATAAATTAATGGTAAAATATAGTCGTAATTAGGATCACTTTTGCCTATTTAGGGATTAAATGACGATCATGAGTTCCGTCGCCATTCTATCATTTATTTGTACTGAATGCAAACTTGTAAATCTCATACTAAGCAAATCCGCTTTCTTATGATTAAAAATGAAGTTGGGAATTAAATATTTAATTTTTGGTCGTTCTTATTAAAAACAATACAACAATTGATAATATAATTTTGGAAAAATTGTCATTAATAATCCAATGTTTTTACTAATCCGCTGTGAATAATTCAATATTTTGATTATTTTCTAATAATCCAATGTTTGCTCTTAGTTCGCTGTGAATAATCCAATCTTTATTTTAGTTTGCTAGCAGCATACCCTATTATTACCTATCATAAAATAGTGGGTTGTTGACTTGTATATGTATTGGGTGAGCTACTTTTCCTACTACTATATGGTTTTGGGAAGCAATAAACCTCACCAAGTGTATATGCAAGTCAAAGCTCTTGACTTATGGATTTGTGGGCCCAAGCCCACGGGTGTCCGTGAGATTATGTGACGAATTGTCACGGCCTAATAATAAATTTGACCCTTATTAAAACTTTTGATCATATAAATATTTTAGTTGTTAACCTGTTTTTAGCCAAAAACTCAATCACCAAAAAAAATCTAAGTGAAATATTTAACGTTAATTATAATAAAAGCAAAACTCTGTACCATATATAAAAATTTAATACAACAAACTATTATATAAAAGTTCATATATTAAGAGAATCAGGCAGTATTTTAATTGAAATAAATATCATTTTTTTCAGATAAAATTACAAACTTAATTGTAACCTAGTTTTTAAAAAATGTAATATAAAGAGATTTTTATAAAGTAGTATCTAGTAACAAGTTACTAAAAAGAGAATGGAAGAAAAGTTAATTTGTTAAGGTGATTTATGACAAAAGGAATGCCAAAGTGTAGTAAAAAGAAGTAGAAACTAGAAAGGCGAATTAAAAAAGCTTCTATAAATACTTTAATTGGTCAAAAAGACCAAAAGAGAGCATGGAATAGGACTACGAGTGAAAATCACATGCATGGGTTTAAATAAAGTTATCTTTACTCTGTTGCAATTTCAGAACTTGTAATTTTGCCCACTTCACTCCTAACATAAATATCTTTACTATTTAAAACTTGAGACCTAAGTTTCTTGTTTACCTATTTTTATTGTTTACGTCAAAGAACCAGCTTAACTAAAAATTAAGCTAATGGTTGAGGTCTCACGATATATTATACTCTCTCCTCTTCACACAAAATGAGACATTTGGTATTTTCACCAAAACCAAGGAGAGAGTAGGGTCCACATGAAAGTCAACCATTAGGTAGTAGTTAGGATATGTTAAATAAGAGTAATTGGGTCGAGGGAGTAGGGTCCACATGAAAGTAAATGGGTAAATGTAATGAGGGTAATATTGTAAAAAATTGGGTCCAAAAATAGAAATGGGACATTTTGTGTGAATTGGCCCAAAATAGAAATGTCCCATTTTGTGTGAATAGGAGGGAGTATACTCTAACACGCCCCCTCACACGAGAGCCCTATGGGCTAGAAGTGTGGATGCAACACATGCTATCCTCATACATGGCGCTAAATTTTCCACTTTAAATAAGGGGTGTTGAGATTTGAACCTATGATCTCTTGTCACCCTGACTTCTAATACCATGTCAAAGGACGCACTCAACCAAAAGCTTAAACTAATGGTTGAGGCCCCAACATATGTTATACTCCCTCCTATTCACCTTAAGTGTCCCATTTTCTTATTGGGTCAAGTCACCCTAAATGTCTCATTTCTATTTTGGGTATATTAACCTTACCAATTTATCCCTACCAAACTTAACTTTTTCACACCTTTATACCTACTAACCCCACTTTACAACTATAAAAATTCAAAAACTCTACATTTTTCTCTTACACATGTGGTCCCATTTGACTCTCCTTAAAATCCGTAAAAAGTCAAATGGAACTCCTATGGTGATAGGAGGGAGTATATTCTAATTAAATTGGGTTTAATCATTTGACTTGATCTATGGACTTAATCATAACAATTTAACAATTTATTGGCTTCTACTTACTTTTATTTTATTCTGGTGAAAAAATTAAAAAAAAAATTAAATTGATGATGTGACTATAGTAAAAGTTGAATGTTAGTAGTGAATACCGCATTATCTGCTTTAAATTAGTGTGTACGGATTTGTTTGCGTATACAATTGCGAATTGTCGTCGATTTACTTATATATATATATATATACTAGCTTGAATTCCGTGTCAAGCACGAATAATTTAAAAATAATTAAATATTTTTTAAAATATAAATAAAATTACTTTACATGTATTAATTCGTTATTTGTTAACTATAATAAATATTGAGAAAATAATACTTGACATGTAAGAGAAATTAAACGTATTATACGTATTACTTTACATGTCCTTATGCATGTAATATCGAGTATTATAATAACCACAATTTAATCTTTTGAATATCTACTTTTATGTGTAATTTTGTATATATAATTTAGGTATATCATTTTTAATATCTTAATTTTTTAAACCCATTAGTGCTTTTGTGTATTTTTGATGACTTAAGGGAAGATATTTTATTTCAAAAAAGGAAAGATATTTTATAAATGATTTTTTAATATATGTAGTAGTGTACGTAGGAAAATTTTATTGTTTGAGTAATTTTAGAAACGTATGTATGACGATTGAGAATTCTTACGCCTTTTGAATATATAAATTATTTAATATGACATTATATATAGCGTGACAACATTCAATATTTCTTTTTATATTAAAACACATTTTTTTAATTTGAATCACGTATCCAGGGGCGAAGCCACACCGGGGGCCGGCGGAGGCCCGACCCCCCTTGTCGAAAATGTGATCCTTTGTTCTTTTGATTTCGGCCCCCTTACTAATATATTATATAATTTAAAGAGTACATAATTGTAATAAAAATTGTTATAGGTCAATGGTTGAGGTAATATATTTGCAATTTAAAGTAAAAGATCAAACCCAAATTTAAAATATTATTTTTTAGTAGACTAATAAATTTAATTTACACAAATTCTCATATGAGACGATCTCACGGTGAGACCTTTTTAATTGCCTTGGCCTAATGTACATTTATTTTTAAAGTGATGACTTTTTAGTCTTAAAGTTACACTTATAATTAACCTTAAAGTGATCACTCAAAGTGATCACTTAGACAAATGGGCTTACTTGTATGTACTCGTGAACTCGTCTCATGGTGAGACGGTCTCATATAAGACGGGCTGATTTAATTTATACTATAAAGTCATTACTATCTATCTTTCATAATTCATATTCATCCGTTTTTGTGTGTCTTTGTATTTTAGTTAAAAGACAAATATATGAAGTCACAAACACTTAGTTTCTTTTTCAAAAGGGTAATTACAGGGAAGCTCCAACTCTATTTGTCAAATATAATTTTTGCTATGATTCAAGTTAATTATGTCTATATGATTCAAATTTTCATAGTTTAATTAGTTTATATATAATAAATAACTTGCTAGTATATCAACAATTCGCCCCCCCTAATTGTAAATTCTGGCTTCGCCCCTGCACGTATCATACAATATTAATAAAAGAGTTGGTAAATGACAAATGACAAACTCTTAAAAAATTTTCAAATGAATTTATTAAATAGGTTAGAATTGATTACTTGGCACTTTATTATCCAAAATTAACATGATATTTTTCATTACCTTATTAGCTGATATTTTTCAAAATAAGCAAGTCAAGCTTTAAATTATGAAATTTATGCTATTACTTAATTTAATGATGGAATGGACTTTTCTAAAAATACATAAAGATTAAAGAATGATTCTAATTATAATTACCCAATTTAGCCAAAGGTAGAAATTTTTCTAAAAATACATGTTTATCATTTTGGAGGGAAAACAATAAACATGAGAGTGACATGTGTCCCATTGAATAACCCATGTAGTATATAGTAATAGATATACTTGTCAAGTCTTTTTTATTTTTTAATGTAGGAGTTATGACATATGAGGAAGGCATGTATTACATCCACACACTACTATCCCAAATGGCACTCGTGTGATGAAGCGTTAGGGGGATGTGAAACCTATTATAGGATTATACAATCATCTATTTAAGTTTTTTTACTTAGTTAGTTCTTTAAAACATTTTTTTTATTTAAAAAAGATTTGAAATAGTTTATGTTTTGGCGGATATTGGGCACTTTTAAACCCTTTAATTAATGTGTTTGTCATCGATGAAGATAAGAAAGGTAGCTTATTTGAAAAATAAAAATAACACTAATTATATATTTATTTTAATATACACTATTTATAGTCATCACACACTCTAGGAAAAAAAAATTCATTTGTCTTTTTGAATTTGCATCATAAAATTTAAATATATAAGATTTTAAGTTTTATAACGCAAACTCAAAGCAATATAGAAAGAGTATTGAACAAAGCCAAAAGAAAGGAGAAGAATCATGTAAGAGTGTAAATTCCATAAATCATAGTGAATTGAGGTTCCTCTAAATAAAGACTAAAACCATATGTTTATTTTTGGTACATATTACCATTGAATACAAATTAAGCTTCATATACACCGATTAAATGCACTTAACTCCACTAGGCCTAACCCCTACCAATCCTCTACTTTCTATATGATTCATTAAACATATTAACATTATATTTGAATGAAAGGAAATAAATTTGAAAGAAGGAGCAAAGAATGGAGAAATGACATTTTACTCGTTTAAAAATCCAAAATGCAAGAGAAGGAAAAAAAAAAGTAAGGGAATTGAAGGGAAGAAGTCGCTTACATTTTGTATCAAACAAATACTTTCAATATTAAAAAAGTATGAAAGGAAAATTCTATCGCAAATTCTTACTTGAGACCTAGAGGATTATGGTTTCGCCTAGTGGTTCAATTCTTTCTCTTCCACCAAGGATAGATAGAGTATAAAACATATCATGTAAATTTAACCACTGGCTTAAGCTTTTAGTTAAGTTGAATTTCTTTACTGGATATCAGAAACCAAACTAACCAGAGGTCACAAGTTCGAATTTCATTCATCTCTCATTATTTTAAATGGAATATCTAACATCGTATATGAAGAGAATATATGTTCCTTCACAGTTCTATCTCAAAAGGCAAGGAGTGTGATAGAGTATAGAACAATTTAAGGGGCTTTAACAATCAACTTATAAGCTTTAATTCAGTTAGTTTTCATCAACTTAAACTTTTAATTGAGTTAGTTTTTTAATAACCTAGCTAAAAAAGAATATCTTCCTTCCATCTTGCTTGTAGCTTATGGATGATTCTCTCTAGCCCTTACCTATAAAACAAAAAATATATTCATTGGTATTTGAAGAAGTCTCTCAACAACCATATGATATTTATATTGGATTTGATTAATAGTCTCTCCCACGACCAAAAAACCATCTTAATACCGACCAAAGGCATCGACCATCATTTTTTGGTAGGTAACTTTGCGATCAACCTTAGACCTTACATACTCAATAATACCGACTAATCAGAGACCAATCATATTACTAACTATTTTATCGGACCGCTTTTTTGGTAGGTATCAGCGACAAACCAACGATCACTTTGGTATATCGCAGTTTTAATTTTTTTTTTTTAACTAGAATCATATAATGCTACTGTTTGATAACCAATGACAAACCGACCGTAGAAGTACTTATAAATGGTCATATAAATTTTCCCCTTAGAATTGGAGTATAACTCTTTTTTCTTAAATAGAATATATGATTGAGCGATCAAAATATTTAATTAACTAGAATGGTATTGGTACAAGTTGCTCAGAACATCATCATCATCATACCCAGTGTATCCCGCTCAAAGAAAATTATAATCAGGGTCTGGGGAGGGAGGAACGATGGCATGCTCATACCCATAAGGAGAGTGCGATCAAAGAGTCCCCCGGCTCGAGAACGGTCTTCTAGCAAGAGGAACCTGCAATTGACAAATAGAATAGAAGCACACACACAAAAACAAAGATAAGATCAAAGAAACAGGTAAAAAGCGACAAAAAGGCAAAGGATAAAGACGAACGAGAGGGTAAAGGAACAGGTTTACTAATCTAGGACTTGGATAAGGCGCCGCCAACTGGCCCTATCCCTGGTCAGGTCTTTGAAGAGGTGAAGTTCATGCATATCACTTGGAGAGGTGAAGTTGCTCATAACAACATATTTAAAATCTATTGGTGAAATCAGTCATTTCAATTAAATAACGCAACTATAAGTTATCAATCGTTTTCAAAACACCATCAATATTTGGACAAAAATAGAAATTTTTTATAACTTTACCCATTTAAGTAAGTTGAGTAATTTTCTAATTTTACTGCAGCAAAGATGTGGGCATCTTGTGCTCCCAGCTACTCCTACTCTATTTTTGATGCCATTTTACTTGGGAACACTAAATTTATGCTCCCAATTAAAGTCCTAGCAAATGCATCAACCCCAATATAATTAGTTTAAGGAAAAAAAATTTAAAAAAAAAATTAAAAGTTACTTGGCCCTTCTTTTCATAATGGATCTTGTTCGTTAATGCTAGTTTTTATTTGCATAATTTGTTTCTCCTTTGGGATTATTATTGATCAAAGAAACATAGGGATTATTTCTTGTTTTTCTTCCATAATTTTGTACAATATATATAAGAAACTAAATTATATCAATTTATTCTCTAATTATTTTCTATTATATTCTATTATATTTGAAAGGTCATAAGTTTTCCTTTATTTATAAATTAACAAATAATCACTTGTTTTATTATTTTGGTTTTCCAACAATTTTTTTCATTGGTAACATTGCTTTTTTGTTTTATTCAACTTTTATTTGTTGTCTTGCTTTGATTGTTGTAAACACTACTTTTGTGTTTTTAACTTGTAAGAAGTACTTCTATTACTCATCGTTTCATGAAGGAAAATGGTAAAGCAATATTATAAAAAAAAAAGATAGAAAGTACATTTATATATACTTTTTAGTATATTAAGTGGTGTATATATAATATATATGTATATATTTCAATAATGCTATATTTTAAAAGATACTACTTGGTTATAATCAACTAGAAGTAGGACTTAATAAATTTTAGTTCAAACTGCAAATCAAACGGATCAAATTGTATATAGTTTTGGTATTTGGTATGGTCTCGAATTTACACGATTTGGTTTTAGGTTTTTTAAATTTTACGATTTTCGATCTGATCCTAATTTTTTATTTTTCAGATTAGAAAACAAAGTGTACTATGATTGAAACGCATTGTTTTTTTAAAACAAATGTGCTACATAGATATTTTAGATTAAGTTATTACATATAAACATATACTTGATTGATGTTGATGCAATCAGCCAATTGCAATTTATAATATCTAATCATTGTAAGTGCGAGGTAATAAATACATATATTAATAAAAAAATATATATATATACAAATAAAAATATAGTAAATAAGACCAGATTAGTACGTTGCAGATCGGTTACTAAATTTTTTCAAATGATAAACTTTTACAATATCAATTTAAACCCTACTATATTACTAATGATAGCCTAATTATTTTCATTTTAAAGTATGAGGTCAAATTTAAGCACACAATTTGTTAACTTTTTTAATACTCCTTATTTTGAAATATAGCGTTTGACAATGGTGGTAAGTTGATTGTGGGGTCAATTCACCAACTTGTATTTTATATATGAAAAATTGTCAAGAATAACCCAATTTAATCATGATTTTCCTACAATAATCTCATATATTGATTAACCATGAATAATCCAAACTTTGAGGAGTATTTTCCTTGAGTAAACCCGGTGATCGGATGACTTGTTATAGGAAGTTTTATTTTTATCTAAAAAAAGATAAATTAAAATAAAATGTCGAAAAAAATGTTAAAAAATATTCATAAAAAATTTATGATTTTTTATCATTTAGAATTTTTATGTAAATGTTTAAAATTTTTAACTAATTTTAAATTAATATTCATTTCTTTTTTTGGTGAACTACCTACTATAGCAGTTAATCAAGTAACCCAAGTTTACTCTAGGCAAACACTCCTTAAAGTTGAGATTATTCATGGTCAATTAATAGTTGGGATTATTATAAGAAAATCATAAAAAGTTTGGATTATTCTAGATAATTTTTCCTTTTATATATTCAAAATTTTCTTGAAAATACATTTTAAAATATCGCAATTTATATATTTATACATATAATCGACTTATTATCTTCAATAAAAATTATAATATCAATTTAAGTAAATCTTTTTTTAAAAAAAATTAAGCGGATGTTTGATAAAATAGCTTACTTTGGCACAAATAGATTATTGGGTCGTCAAACCATCTACTGCTAGTATTTTAAAACAATTTGTTATTATGAATCAACTACTTTTGAGCAAGAAATTTCCAATATCGTACGTATTGAAAAGCATCTAATCAACCAGTTAATAAAAATTAGCTGATGATCTAATCAGCCACTACGATCAGCAATAAAAAATTCGCAAACACCCTTAAATCCACTGGCAAAAAACCTCATATAAAAATAGCACACATTCAAACCGTTGTCTGTTTCATGTTAAATGCATTTTCCTCTAATTATAATTAATCTTATAACAATGAAACAAGATGAGTATGATTAGCCGGTTATCGCTAAATTCGAAGCATATTCTAATCAAACATCAATATATTCATGTTTTTTTTATGTATGCATTTCATCATTTTCATGGAAGGATGAAGATTATGATTCTCTCTCGTATCAAAGCTTACTCCTATTCTTGATTTTTGGCCTAACATGGTACTCGTTTCGTTCGTTTTTGTTCTTTTTATTTTTTTTACACGGTTTTCAAAGTAAAGTTTGAGCCTTAATATCTTAAAATACAAATCATAAAAAAATATATAATAAAGAAGTATACATTAAGACGAAATCTCACATGATTATATTTTATTATTTATATATCTTAAAAAACTTAATTAAATTTCTCTATCCAAAATAAAATTGTCTAAACGAAAAGAATATTAGGAAATGAGGGAGTACTAAACTAGTTCATACAACCAATTTAATATTAGAAAATCATAATTTTATTGCTTTAATTATTGATTGATTTAGAATTTGTGATATACTCATACTTTAAGTTATAATCATTTTTACAAATTTAAATATGAAGTGAAAGGTATTTGTTGGTATTTAGAGCATTGGCGAGAAACATCTACCACAATTAAATTATTTAATATTTCTCAAATTTTAATATACAAATTTTATATATTTAAGTATGTAACTTATATATTTGTCATATTATTATAGGCTCACTTGGCTCAATGTGGGGCCAGAGTTCAAGGGATCTTGACCTTTTGTCTTTGTTAGGGATACATCCATACGTATGCTCTTCTAGGACATGAAACATAGAAGTACGTAGGATCTAGGTGTACTTACTCATTTTTATTTTTTTAATCAATGATTGTGTTTGTGTCACAATTCACAAGTACTAGTACTCTAGTACTTATGTATAACGGTTTATTAGAATGGTCGAAACTCGAAATAATTCAACTAAAAGTTTTAATCAATAGTTTAGAGTTTTTTTATTATGAAATTTTACTTTAAAAAATTCGATTTTTTGTTTGTTCTCTTTTAAAAATTCTACCTTTCGATTATTTTTTAAAAATCCGACCTTTTGCCTCTGTTTTCTTTTATAGAACATTTTTATTGGTGACCGGATAAATTTGAAAATTCACCAGTTTTTAAAAGAGAACAAACAAAATGTCAGATTTTTAAGAACAAGCAAACGGTGGGATTTTTGAAAGAGAACAAGCAAAAGGTCAGATTTTTAAAAGCTAAGTAAATTTTCCTATTCTTTTTTTTTAAAAATTCGAAATTAACCGGTTGTTCAAGTAAGTTAGGGAGGTATGTACTATAAAAGAAAATGGAGGCAAAAGGTCAAATTTTAAAAAAATAATCGAAAGGTGGAATTTTCCAAAAAGAACAAGCAAAAGGTCGAATTTTTAAAAGTTATTATACTCTTTCTGTTTTTTTTCGAACATTTAATTTTTTTTGCACGTTTGTCAATAAAGTACAAATACCACAACAATTTCCTCCTTGAGCTCTAACTCTCGGTCATTTTTTCATTAGATTATACGCTAGACGACTGAGGAAAAAGAAATGATCGAATAAGAATTAAATCTAAAATCTTATATTATATGGGGAAAGCAATACTATAACCGATTCTCTACTATTTTTCATTCTTAGTTCTTACTATTTACATTCAATCTATTCTTTTAGATTTTGTCCTTATATAAGAATAAGCTTTTAAAATAAAAGATTAACTTTTTATTAACAAAAAAAAATAACATTGCTCGAGAATTGATAAAGATGATCATTCATTGTATAGAAAGAGTTTGAATTTATGAATAATAAATAATAATTTGCGAAAACTAAAAATGAAAAAAATGAAATTTGTTTAAGGGCTTGAGTCAGTATTTATCAAAAAATAAATTAATTAAAGCGGACAAAATGTTGGACAAGTAGCTAGCTTGCTGGTTTGAGCTCTTTCAAGCTATTGCCCATTGTTAATTTAACATTATGATCATCCTTTAAGCCTGCTTATTCATTGTATCATTAGGATGATTTATTTCTCATAAAACACAATAAAAATCAAATTTAAAGTGTTAGTTTATATAAGTTAAGAATCCCTTAATTATTGCCTTAACAGCCTGTTTGATTAGTGATATTAAATGGTGGTAATGAGAATGATTTATAGTGTAAAATTTCATCAAATATTCCATATTATTCCCGTGGTAATGAAACTTTGATCACAAAAAAGTATTTTTGTTTACAAATTTCCATTACCATCTAATACCACCTTTCCCAATGGTAATGCATTGGAATGAATTTATGAAAAAAATGAGATGATTAAAGTTGGACAAACATGGCCATCAAGGTATAGCCAAAACATTTTTCAACTAAAAATACACTAGTTTTCATTTCAATTATAACCATTTATTACTATCTATCAAACGGACCGTAAATGATAATTTGGGGTGTTTTATGAGGAAATTAAGGGTGTATTTGGTCTAACTTAAATTAACTTTTATTTCCTAAAAGTACTTCTGTAGAAACTGTTTGTAGAGAAATACTTTTTAGAAACAGATGTGTTTGACCTCATATTTTTAAAAAGGGTTTTTGAAAAACAAAATTAATTTGTGTGTTTGACCTTTTTTCCATATGTTAACTTAAAGTTATTGTTGTTATATGATGGAAAAACATATAACATACACTAAAAAATAGTCGAGTCACAAAGCATCAATTTTAAGAGAAACAACCAAAAACATATAGCATAAACTAAAAAATAATCACTAATAATGTCAGAAAAAATAATTTAAATACACTAAAGTAATTGAAAATAAATATAAATTCCAAATTTGACAATTTACTATATAGAAAAACATATTCAAATGTATAGTTATAAAATTAAAAATAAAACATATATGAAATTTTGATGTAATTTGATCGCATAATATTCAATAAGCGTAGAGTTACTTAAAATAATTGAGATGTTGGTTGTGATAACAAATGAAAAATTAAAAAAAAAAATGAATTTTGGAGGTTGATGTGAAAAAAGAAAAATAAAAGTAATGAAAACGATTTTGATAGTTAATTGGAGAAAATATAGGAATGTTTTTAACATAAAATGAGAAAAGTATATACCTCTTTGATAAGTTGGGAGGAGAAGTTACAATTTGTAGCTTCTCCTCTTGACCCTTGTAGAAGTTGTTTTTAGCTTTTTATAAAATTATTTAATTTCTCAGGAACACAGTATTTGACCAAGTTTTAGTTTTTCAATTGCATCAGTTGTTTTAAAAGCTTGGCCAAACACTACCTAAAAGCGGTTGATTGATATGTTCTCGCTCTTTTTATTTCGATCAAAGTCAATGGTGTTGAATTCACATCTCAAATAGCGATCGAGTACACACTATATGTATAGGTGAGTGACTGAGTGTCAATAGCTTGAGAAGAATTTTGGTGTATATTGTATCTTTAGATATAACATAAATCTCTTTCTTATAAAAAGAGAAAATATGTCCTCTTTTGAGAAACCGTCTATAGTATAGATGCCTCTCAAAAGCCCAGTCCATATCTCCCTTTTAAATTACAAAACTTACAAAATTTATAAATTGGGTCAGCCCAAACTTGAGACGTCTATTATATAGACGGTCTCAAGTAAGAATTTGTGAAGAGAAAAGCCTTTTCTTCATAACACTAGACTAAATTACAATTAAAATATTCCATATTAAAATTTTCATAGTTTCCCATAGAACTCCTTTAATTTCTATTTGAAAGATCTTATTGAATAACTCTTATTCAAACATATTGTTTTCTAAATAAATAAAATAACTTTTAGTTTGGTGACAGTATTGACTAAAAGTATGTATATCTCTTTCAACACGAATACACGATATGTATTCCCTTAATTTGTTTGTATCAAATATGTATAAAATAACTATTTTTTACAATTTTAGTCATTTTTGTAGAATTATTTTTTATAGTCGGTTAGGAATAATAAATTATATCATGACAAAAAACATTAAAAGAAAATTTTAATTAGAATGAAAAAAAGTAGTTCCAATAGTTCGTGTAGATGCGTAGGTGCATGCGTGAAAGTTCAGAACATTATCTCCCCTTTTTTTTTCAAGCTTTGTAACGTGCATGCGCAAGAGCCTTCTATGCTCAGCGAGTCAGCGTGGTATTTAATGTAAGTAATTGTAGGACGTTTTTTTTTAATTTTTAATAATACCTAATTCATTAATAAAGAGTCATACGACATCTACATCAGAGATAAAAATTAGCAAGTACATAATAACTTTAACCAAATATAATTCAAAATTAACAAAAGTACGATCGTTGTGTATGAGATCTGACAATTCTGAGTATCCTTTCCACATCGCTGTTTGATACAGCCTTCTACGAGGGGTCTTTCGATCTGTTGTAGTCTTGAGATAGAATTGAATTTGATGTAGTTGATGATAATTGTAATTTTGGTGTTTGCAGCATCATCGCATTAATCTCTACCAACAAATCAATAAAATACCAAAATTCATAACTCAAAACTCTTACAAGGAGAGACTTTAATGGGTAGAATCAACCCAATGAATGGGTAGAACAACTTTCTTACAAGGAGAGAATAAAAATTTATTCTAATCATATTCAAAAAAACTTAAAAGGGAGAAATTAGGGGCTTACCACTAGAGGTGTTCAACGGGGCGGGTCAAAATTTAAATGGGTCGGGTCGGGACGGGTCGTGTCAAATGTTAAACGGGGCGGGGCGGGTCAAGCCGTTTAAAGCCGACCCACTTTGACCCATTTTTTAAAAGTAAATAAAAACAATTTTTTTATTATATTTTATGACCCGTTGGGTCGATCCACTTATATTTATAATAATATCATTTAAAAATAAAAAAAAGTGGTAAATTTTTTTTTGTAATTAATTCTTATAATTATCCGACCCCGACCCGGCCCGACCCTTTACACCAAGGCCCGCCAATGAGCCGCCCCGTTATTGACCCGACCCGCTAATGAGCCGTTAAAATGTGATCCGACCCTTAACCCGTTGAGTCGACCCTCCCCGTTGAACACCTCTACTCACCACCAATCTTTAAAGATTGATGATAGCCCCAAACTAACTATAAATATTAAGATTTTTTTAGAGAGAAGAGAGAAAAAGAATTTGCGCGGCTCCGAGAATAACTAGTTTCAATTGTAGGACGTCTTCTTTCCCAGCATTGTACAATTATTTATCTATACTTAGATAATTTTTATTTATCAGTAAAGTCAGAAAATATAAATTGAAGTGAAACGAAAAATAAAATTGATACTAACAATATAAAATTAAAATAATCTATTGGAGTCGAACTAAAATACTTGTCTGCATGAGTAGATCGGAAAAATAGATATTAAGAATCGACCACTATCAGTCTGTTATGTAGTTCAAAATTTATTTGATTTGGGTATATATATTTCTGTTAAAAAGTAATTTTTACAAACAAAAATAAACCAAAATACACTACAACATAATTTGCTTTTAGTGGGATATATTTAGCTATTTCAAATTTCTTATAGTGTATATAGAGCATTTAGTGATATTTATTAGATCCTGTAGCAGCATATTAAAAAGTCACACTAAAGCTTTTAGCGACATAGGATCTAGTGACATTTCTTACAAATAACACAATGGACTATAGTGACAATTACATATACCACTAAAAATCAAATTAAGTGTCGCTAAATCACTTTATGATGAAACTTAAAATAAAAACCAATAATTATTATACTAAAAATATGAATCAGTGGCATTTTTTTAATGTCATTAAATTCAATGTCGCAAAAAGTTAAATTTGTTGTAGTGATATTGCACCTCTCGTTTTAAATATTCTTATGCATACTCCTAATTAACAAACAATACTAAATTTAAATATTAGACTTTTAATAGTTTTCCTATAAACGAAACTCTAATTAGAGAATCAGATCTTATATACATCAATTGTAGCATGTATTATGTTTCCGGTCAAAGTCGTCATGAATTCGATTCTCAACGAACGCTCATTTCTGCAGTATAATCTATAGAAAAAACCAAAAAGTTTTTTTAAAAGAAATTTTTTTCTAAAAAATACTTTTTCAAACAAATTAAATACCCAAAATTGAAATCACTTTTTCTTAATTAAATCTATGAAAGAAACTCAACATTTCTTTACATGTTCCTCTTTTATGTTTTTCATCGGTGCATCTAGGAATCATTTGGTATAAAGAGTCCTTTTTTCTGCAAATTTAGTGTTAAAACGGTTTGCTTTGTCCGTTTTTATACAAAGTTCTGTATAATTACAGCTTTTTCTTAGCAGCAACTAATTAATTACAATTAATTAAATACAATTTAATTAATAATTATGAAAATAAAATGAATTGAATGATAAAACATCACGTGAGGGGGAGTCGTGGTTTATAAGAAACGTACAAGACTACTAAATCGTGTATTTTGTTTGATTGAGTTTAAGAAACATAATTAGATCCTCCTTTGAGGAATGTTTTGCTTATTAATCACACCGTCATATGAGTTTTGCTATATTTTTTCCAGTTACGACTCATTTATTTTTTGACCATGTTTCACGCTTTTAAAATTTTTATCCACGTATTTGAATTATTTTTTCATTTTATCACGCCATATATTTCATTTTTTCATTAATTATAAATTACTCTTTTTCTTACCTTTTTTTTATATCTTTTTTAGCTAGCTAGGTTGCTCAATTTTTGTCCATGTAGCAAATGCAAATAGACAAAGAGAATTATGGATTAATATATTTAGCATATTAATCAAGATACTATTTGAGTGTTCACAGCTGTGTGGCCGGTAAATGAGAAGTATTGATGACAAAAAAAATAGTTTTTCTGTCTTTTATATTAGTCTGTGTCGTTATTTATGTTTGCATAGACATACTAATATATGTGTTTTTTAATTAAACTAGTAAATTCTTTCATCTTTGATATGTAACAATATTTACCCAAATTTTGTCAAAGAACCAACTCAACTAAAAGCTTAAACTGATGGTAGAAGACCTATAATATCTTATATGGTAAAATCATATAGATAGACATTATATTTGTTGGTTAAATTTGCCTTAATTTTGTTTTTTGGATTTGACTCCTCCATTTTACTCATTATAATATCTCTCTTATTTCTTAATATTTCACTACTTTAACCTATTATACATACCAAATTTCTTAGTGTTCAAACCAAAAGTAAAAAAATAAAAAATAAAAAAATAAAAAAAGACAAAGTGACTAAGAGGGAGGAGTATTTCACTAAGTTCTTGTAGTAATATCTATGATGTATTGTGCCAAATTGCCAATCATATGATTTTACAAGTATCTAAGAAATTTCAAGTGGAATAGGGAGTATGTGTATCTTGTGACTACCCAATGGATGTGAGGACTTAGGACCACAAAAAAAGTAAGACAAATCTAAAATATGTTTTGTCTAATGTGGTTACAAGTTTACAACTCATGCACTTAAGAACATCCTTGATCATCCTTTCAATGTCAAAAGATCAGTTCAAAATAAATACAAACATTTCGAAGGAACAAGGAATTAGGAAATAAACAATATATAGTTAACAATTTAAGATCATCATAGTAAGTAGGATGTCTCCATTGTGATTTATAAGCCATGCATCGCATGAATTTAAATATCATTTCCAAATCATTGGTTGCATATAGGGGCAAAATTTAGGTAGGGTGATCGCTAGAGCAGAAGTGGGCGTCGCCGCCTTCTCCTAAAACTACCTTTGGTAAAATATATGTGTATGTAATGATACCTTATATATTCAGGTGAAACTGACTAGTTTAATAGTATAATTAATATTAAAATAATAAAATTAGGTCATAGCATGAAATGTTGACCTTTCTTACAAGTATAGTTTATCTCAAATTTATATTTGTAATTTTTCCCCTCCTTAATTTTGTCTTTAAGTTTCACCACTAGTCGCATGTATCTAATATCGTACTAGACTACTAGTCACATTTCTGTAAATAATTCTATTTCCTTTTATTATCCCAATGTCATTAAGTAGCTTCCATTTAGGGTGCAATTTGAAAGGGTCGTATATACACAACACTACTCTTATTAATGATCAAACTAACAAAAATATTGTTTTCGATTAGAAGTGCATGATGTAAAAATAAAACAAATGGTCTCAAGTACAAGGTAAAATAAAAGAGTAAAAGCTTGAGAGGCAAGTAAGAAAAATGAAGGACATAAAAAAGAAAAATAGAACATAGATGTTAGCAATGACTTATCATTTGGTCCAAAAATTGTAGGTATCTCGTTCAGAACACCCCATGTCCATACACATGCGACACTTCTATCCACTTGCCTCTTGCCCCTTCTATCAACTTGATTTCTATTGTCATAAAGTCACCTTATAGTACTAGTGAAATATTTTTTTTACTTTTAGAATTTTTTTTATTTTCTAATGAATTTGTTAGTATTTAATTTGTTGTAGATATTTTTTGAATTATTGAGTACGCCGAACAAAAAAAAAGAACTAAGTGAGATTCAATTTTAAATATTACTCCCTCCGTTTCTTTTTGTTTTTCCACCTTACTAAAACGGGTAGTTTTATAAGTTTTTCCACTTTAGAATACTTTTTATTTTTGGAAAGTTTTCATCTCACTTTTACCCCTTAAAACCCACTTTCCTTGCTCCACACTACTATTTAATTATTTTCTCTTTCATACTTCCGATACAATCATTACATTACACCTATTATTTAATTATTTTTTTTCTCATACTTTCAATACAATCATTACTTCCCACCATTATATAATTAAATAATACCCACTACCACCAAAGATTCCATTTTTCTTAATCTTGGTGAAAAATCCAAATAGGAACATCAAAAAGGAACGGAGGGAGTATCTAGATAAAACGCTATTTGCTTTAACTGAGACAATGCAAGATTCAATTCTTTGTTTTGCTCATAGAAAACTATGGTCAGGATCAAAGGAGGAAAGAAAAATGGCAAGTCATACCCATAAAGAAGAGTGCGATCAAAGAATGCCGCACCAGACCCTTGAAAAAAAATGAGGGCAGCAAAAAAAAGTTAAAATTATAAATACACGCGCCAGGTAGTACATAAAAAAACATCCTTAAACAAATGGAAGTATAACAACCGTTGGTCGGACAACGTGAATGACACGCAGAAATATGTAACGTCAAAGTTGAAAACAAAGAAATACTGAAAAACCGTACATTTCAACCGATTTATAAATGGCGGTAAAATCTAGGTTGCCCGCCACGTTACTTCTAGCTGTAAAAAGGTTAGATTTTTGAATTTTTTTTTCTATTTTTAGTTAATTTAGTTACAGTTTTCCACTTCAAACTTCACTGCTATTTTTGAACTCCTATTTTTGTGAGAGACCGTCTTTAGCAGAGACGTTTCTTAGGCCCAATCTATTAAAGCTTATTGTCTATATTTACTCTATATTTTTCCTAATGACCCAACCCAATAAGAGACCGTCTCTCAAAAGAATTTGTGATTTTACTATTGTTTTTTAAATTTTTAAATTTTTTACTTTTTGTGATTTTTTTTTACTGTTTTTGGTTTGTTATTCTTGTGAAAGCTATTGCTCTGTGTGTCTCCTTAAAAAGCACTATTTAATTTAAATTAGGGATAAATCTAAGATTTTGAATTGGGGTTAAATATTCAATATACTAGCTAATTATGTATTATATAATAATTAATTAACTATTAAAACATTAAAATTATGTAGACAAAAAGAAATAGAATTATAGCAAAAACTACAATCAACAAATAGAGTTGAAAGTTTTCTATAATTATCTCTATTGCAAAAAAAAAAAAAATTAATTTGACTTTATATACTTGCCTAATACGTCTCCCAAAAAACACTATTAAATAAAGATATCAAAAATATAAACACACATACACACTAAAATATATGAATGTCATATATGAAAAATAAAGAGTAATAACATTACAATATAAATTTAGTTTGTTAAAAAAATAATATTCTAGTGTAAATTAGAATTTGGCCTTAACTTTAGGTTAAGAATATGTTACTTCAACCATCGAGCTATAGTAATAATTCTTGTTGTACTTTTACACTATTATATATTATATATTAGTTAGGGGACAAAAACTAAAAATACAAAATATCGCACTTTCAGCAAGAGGGCCATAACTCTCTTGGCCCCCATGTAGCTTCGCCCCTGATTTAAATATGTGAGTGACTTGTTAAGTCGATTTAAATATATAAGTGTTTTTAAGTCAATTTTCGAAAGGAGAATCGTAAAATTTGGATTTATTGATTAGCCCGTTGAGATCGTCTCACCGTGAGACGACCTCAAAACAAGAAATCTTTAAGCTAAATGTTTCTAAGATTTGTCTATTTAATCCAAGTATGAGTTATGTCTTAACTCTCAGGGTGAGACCGTCTCATACAAAGATTTGTCTTTTAAACTAGGATTAATGTCAAGAAACCAACTCAACCAAAAGCTTAAGCTGATGGTTGAGACCCCAAGATATGTTATACTCTAACGCATAAACCTTAAACATTTTATACTGAATAAGCTAATAATCGCTTCATTTATTAATTTATAAATATTACTATTAGATAGCAACTACACTATCTCTTCATATTCTAAACCTCATTTATTTACCGTTTCAATAGATGAACAGCTCGAGTGCTCGATTGGTAGCACATACTAGTACAACGGGGCAAAACATTTACACGATGATCATGCTGTACGATTATTTTCATTAATATATACTCCCTCCGGTCCAGTTTATTAGTTTCATTTCCTTTTTTGGCAATTCCTCTTTATTTGTCCCATTTCCTTTTTTGGATATCCTTTTTTTACCTAAATACCCCCACTTTTCCAATTCCCAATACCCAACTACCACCTTTACAATTAATTTAATCAATTAAAATACCCAACTACCACCTTTTACATGGACCCACTTATATCTTAGCAAGCGGCTCATAAAAGACTAGAACTGACCGGAGGAGTATATATATATATATATATATATATATATATATATATATATATATATATATATATATATATATATATATATATAATCTCCAATCGAAAAATGTCATAAATAATGATCAAAGATAAAGAACAGGCTAGAAAAAGAAGAGATTAGTATGTTATAATAATTGAAAAATATATTTACTTGTGACAACTTCTCATAATTTCTATTAAAAGACAATTTTACATTAATTTTATCCTTCTCACTTTGAATATCGTCTTAATGGATTCCTTTTATATATATATATATATATATATATATATATATATATATATATATATATATATATATATATATATATATATATATATATATATATATATATATATATATATATATATATATAAAGGGAAAATTACATTAAAAACTCTCAACTATTCGCGATTTAAATATAAAACTCCCAACAATTGATTATTATTTAAAACTCCCAACTTTAGGACCATTTTATATATATTTAAAGTCCAAGATAACTTATAACCGGATAAATTGGTTTTAGTTGAGAAGTAGTGGGACCCAATTATATTTATTAATCACCTCACTTTCTTTGACCTTACACGACCCTTCACGTACCCTCCCATTTTAACAAAAGGTAATCGGTTAAAATAGGTTATAAAATGTATCAATGCTTTATATTTAAGATGGGCCTATAGTTAGGAGTTTTGAATAATAATCAATAGTTGGGAGTTTTATATTTAAACCGTTAATAGTTGGGAGATTTTAATGTAATTTTCCCTATATATAAACGAAGGATGAGAAGGAATTTTTTTGATTTTGTTTTGTTATAATATATACAAAAAAGAATACTATGTTATAAATTAAGAACATTCTAAAAATTTATTTCATAATTGTTTTTCTGTGTAACATTGTTACTTTTAATATTCATAAATTATTAGACATTTATTAAAACAAATAAGAAATAAATAGCCGATAAATTTTTGCCAAATCAGCAAGTATTGTAATGCTGTCCTCTAGAATTTTATAACTCTTTTATTTTATTGTATTGTTGGATCAAAATTTAATCTAGCTAGCTTATTGGGTCTCACCAAATAAGACCTTGACATAAAGATCGAATTTAAGGGATAAACTTGGGGTGAACTAGATTCATCTAATTGGATGATCATATATGCTTTGTTATCATGTGATTTAATGAAAAATTCTCTATAACACTATTATAAAATCCTGAAATATGATTCATATTAATTTATTTGTTGTGTTTTTGCAAAGAGTTAAACGAAAAATAATTTATAAATTTTTTTTTGTCAAATTAGCTTTGATTTATTCTATGTTTTCAAAACAAAAAAAAAATAATATGATATCAAAAGAGACCTAAATCACTATTGCTTTTAGTGGGATATATTTAGCGACATTTAATTTAAATGTCGCTATTTTAAATTTCTTAGTATATATAGAGGATTTAGTGACAATTATTACACCCTTTAGCAGCATATTAAAAAATCACACTAAAACTTTTATCGATATAGGATGTAGCGACATTTCTCAAAAATGCCACTATAGACTATAGTGACAATTACATATGCCACTAAAGACCAAATTAAGTGTCGCTAAATCACTTTACGATGAAACTTAAAATAAAAACCAATAACTATTATACTAAAAATATGAATTAGTCGCATTTTTTAATACCACTAAATCCAATATCGCAAAAAGCTAAATTTGTTGTAGTGAATTAACTAATTTTTGAATAGATTTGCTTCAATATAAATTTATTAATAATATAAAAATAAATCTAAAAATTCAATATTTAATGAATTCTTTTTTAATCAAGAGATTTTAGGCCTCTCTAATTTAAAAATCTATTATTATATTTCCTAATTTGAAGATTTGACAGCAAGTAACTTAAACATATCTGTCAATAGTTGTATCCATTGGCAAATGTGTCACCAAAATTACTATTATCTTCTTATTTATTTATTCAGCATAGGAAGAACATGAATCATAACACTACCTCTATTCAAGATTCACTTGTAATTCAGTTCGAATTATATGAAATCGTCTCATCACAGGATAAACACTTTATCTTTATAATTAATTTATGTATTTAAATTAATTACTTTAAAATTGTAAATAATCACTTTAACATAATAAATATATGAGTCCGTCATTATAATATATATGATTTGGATTTTTATTGTTTTAATCCAACTAGATGCCAAAATCAACATATTTATCACCAAAAAAGGTGTTTAGACATAATTCACCATTATTTTAGCCGTTTCAATTGTAATGATATCAAACAAATTTAATGCTTCTTTGTCACATCCTTTTGTGTTTATTTTCAAAGAAGTTACTAGCTTAATACTTCCTCCGTTCTTATTTACTTGCAACATAGTTGACTTCGGTATTATTCATTAAGCAAATTGACTTTTATATTGTCGGTAATCTATAAGTTAAAACATAGTCATATGAGATCTTGTTTGAATCGTCTCGATTCAAAGTTTATTAATTTTGAGTTTTTATAATATTTCGATATGTATAACTAGAGATATTAACGATTGAATTCGTGCATTGGGGAGTGTGAAAAAGCAAATGGTGCAAGTAAATAAGAACGGAGGTAGTATGTTATTGTAATATTGTAGTAATTGACATATGATATAAAAGTTGATTAAATATTACTCTTTTTTTTCATTTTTTAATAATACCCGATTCATTTATAAAGAGTCATACGACATCTACATCAGAGATAATAATTAGCAAGTACATAGCAACTAAAACAAAATATAATTCAAAAATAACAAAACTAAGATCGTTGTGTATGAGATCTGACAATTCTGAATATCCTCTTCCACATCGTTGTTTGATACAGCCTTCTACGAGGGGGTCTTTCGATCTGTTATAGTCTTGAGATAGAATTGAATTTGATGTAGTTGATGATAATTGCAATTTTGGTGTCTGCTGCATTATCGCATTAATCTCTACCAACAAATCAACTAAAAACCAAAATTCATAACTCCAAACTCTCACAAGGAGAGACTTCAAAACCCAATATATGGGTAGAATTAACCCAATTAATGGGTAGAACAACTCTCTTACAGGGAGAGGACACAAATTCATTCTAATCATATAAAAAAAAACTTAAAAGGGAGAAATTAGGGGCTTACCATCAATCTTTAAAGATTGATGATAGCCCCAAACTAACTATAGATATTAGGGGCTTTTTTAGAGAGAGATGAGAGAAAAAGAATTGGGGCGGCTAGGTAGAACAACTCCTTTCATTTCTTTTTGTTCTTCTTATTTACTTTTTGCGCAATTTTTAATGTAATATTTTAAGCTTCAATATCACTAAATACACCTAATAAAAATAATAAAAAAAATACATAATAAAAAAGTATACAATTAGACGAATCTAACAAGATCTCACATGGATATATATATTTTATCTTCTAAATATATGTTAAAAACATTAATTAAATTTTTCTCTCTTGTATAGTATTTTAAATAGGAAAACATTAAAAAACGGAGAAAGTAGAAAATAATGTAAAATTCAGTGGTTATAATTGTAGGAATGAACTCGAAGTTTGGGGTTTAACTTTTTTTAACTACACCGGGGCAAACTGACAGGAAGGTGAGGTTGATCCATGACTTTAATTGGGAGAAGATGTGCATGCTCCAACTGAGACAAGTTCCGTCAACATACTTCAACTATTTGTACAAGCTATAAATCTAATATTTTGTTAAAATATGCTTTCTTTGTTAATTCTATAATATTTTTTTCATTTAGGATATTTTATTTTGAGAAAAAAAGAAGCTTGACCAAGATTTTTGAAATATTTATAAAAAATAAAATATGTTCAGGCCATATGAGTTATTATTAGATTCATCTTAATATGTAATTATATAAAATATTTTATAATTTTTATGATTTGTATTTAGAGATAATGAAGCTCAAATTGTTTTGAATGGTGCACAGAAAGCAAACAAGAAAAATTAAAAAGAATCGAGAGAGTAATATAATAGAATTTGTCTTAAAATTATAAATTCATAAATTTATAAATTTAAAATCATTCGACACTAAATTATTTTTAAATTCTTATTATTTTTAACTTTATCGATTATTTGACTATCGTGGCTAAAGGTCTCGAAAGCATAATTCGACTTTGATAGATAACCAATATTGATTTTGATTCACCTTTCACGTTGATTTTGATACAATGCTACTCCGTTCGTTCCTAAAAGATTAGATCACATTTTTTTTGCTTTGTTCTTTTTACTTAGTAAAATTCTTTTTATGAAAATATTTTTACCATTTTGTTTTATTTACGTCTACACATTACAATAACTCCTAAAATGATCCTACTATTTTCTAATTTTTATTCAAAATTTAATTATTGTATTTTATAAATAACGGAGAAAGTATTAGTCAAAAATGACAAAACCAAGGAATAGAGCCAAGGACACTTCAAATCAAAAAAAAAAAAAGGAAGGAGCCAATGGTAATGGTAATTGGTAAACCACCCTTTAATTATCATTAACCCCATCATTAATCTCTTAATTACAATAAGGGATAAATAACACAAGTACTAACTTCAGTAGTAACTACTCACTCCCTCCCTTTCAGTTTGCGTTTTTTTATTTTATTTTATTTTTTCTTTATATCATCATCATCATATTTTTACCTAGTGTATTTCGCTTATAGACTAATTATGGTCAGGGTCTAGGGATGAAAGATGGACAACAACTCTTACCCATATAAGAGTGTACGGTCAAAGAGTCCCTCAGTTTAAAAAGGCTTGAAATAGAGAGCACCTGCAACTACCCGAAAGTCTGCATCTCAACGAGGTTGTAAATCTTTTTCTTATTTAGTTTTTATCATTATCATATTTGTAATCTAACTTATTTTTTCTTTTTATTATATTTGTAATCTAATTTTTATTTTATCTTTTCTTATTTAATTTTTATCATTTTCATATTTGTAATCTAACTTATTTACCTTTTTATCACATTTATACCTTTTAATTTAATTAATTATTTCTTAGTAAATAATTATTTTTTCCACAATAATTAATTTTGAGGATGTTTAACAAACGGCTGATAGCTGGTAGCTGATTATAGTGGCTGATTTGACCAGCTGATTTTAAACTCGTTGCTATGAGCATTTTGTTCAAAAACATCAATAAACTGTTTCAACCAATTAGTTCACCAAACACTAGCATTAACAGATTTGAACATTCAACTCTCTATTTACATCATAATGTGTTAAAATTGCTCAATAAGCTGATTCGCTAAACGTCTTATTTTCTATGCTACTAATTCAAAATGACGGATTAAGCAGTAAATAGTAAGTAGTGATTAGTGAATGAAGAGTGAAAGAATTTTTTGACCGACAAGTGAAAAGGAAGAAGGCCGGGCATCTTGGGTCTCACGTGATAGGCCAACACGTTAACCAATGTCAACAAAATGAAACCCCCAAAAACCTCATGTTTTTGCTGACTCACTATCAACCTCTTCACTACCCAGTTGGAGCTTCCCTTATTGGATCACATTTTCTCTCTCTTTTCTCCTTTTGACACCTGTCTTCATCCTCTCCCTTTATTTTTAACTATGCGGCGCTTCGTCTTCTTACTGTCATCTTTGCTCCCCCTCACCGTCCTGTTACTCTACCACTTCTCCTTCATGTTTACTTTGCTTAGATTTTTTTGCCTCCTTTTTCACCCAATTATTTTAAACTAAAATATTTTTTTTTAATTTATGTTATTATTATAGCCTAATAAAAGTTACTTCCCCGTCCCAAATAATTTGCAAATTTTTAATATTTCCTATTATATTGTATAATAAAAATTTGATATTAATAGTCTTTATTCGTTAACTTATAGATTAAAAACTAATCACAAATTAATAATAATGAATGAATAGTGCTATTTTGTATTGTTGCAAGTAAATCAAAACAGAGAAAGTATGTTTAAATAGGTAAAAAATAAATGCCGAATGAATTCATTTAAACAAATACTATCAAAACTATTATCTTGAATTTAATGTTAGAATTACATTACATCAAAAATTAAATTTAATTTGATATACATTACTTTGCTATATAGTGAGATTGTAGTACACCCTATTTTGTTCACCTAAATTTTAAGAGATTAAAAATAATTTTTACTTATTATAACTGAATTTTAATTATTAAAACTTCTTATTGTTTTAAAATAAATTTTTAGTGACTAATATTTATTTTGAAAGATTAAAATTTATTTTCACTGATTAATACAGATTTTAAGTAAAAAAATTGTTACATATACTTTTTAGTGTGAACTAAGCATGATTTTAGTATTTTGAAACAATTCCAACTATAATTACCATAAAATAATAATAATATCTCATAATATATGATTTTTCATCAAAAAATAAAAAATCAATATAATTTAAGGTAACAAAATCAAAGATCAAAGATACTCACCCAAATACACATACCATAACCCATAATTTCCAAAAAAATAAAAAAAAAAAAAACGATTCTCCTCATATATTTAAAAATTTTATTTACTTATTTCGGCTGATGGGATCCTATATAAAACCCAACTGAAGTGTCAATTGCGTACCTCTCCCTTCATTTTGTTCCCCAACAATTCTCTCTCTAAAAAACACTCCTTCTCTCTCTAGAAAAATACATTTTTCTTTGTACTTTCTATAAAACCCCTTTACTCTTTTTTTCTCCCTTCTACATTGAATCTTCCTTATTCACTTCCCATTAAAATATTCAACAGTTTTTTTTATTAAATACAAACATTTTTCCATTTTCCAGACTTTTATTTTCTTTTTGACGCTTTGTTATTTTGATGTTGGTGTGGAAAAATTACTACTAAGTAACAAAAATCATTCATTTAATTCATTTATAACACAAAAAAATGGATTATGCTGATATTTTTTGTCCGGTGAAGTACACGGAACATCGGAGTGTCACAAAAAAACATCACAAAGTGTCAAAAAAAGTGTCCGGAACTAGAAGTGGTGTTCCTAGAGTTGTTCGTGTTTCCATGGTTGATAACGACGCTACTGACTCGTCTAGCGATGACGAAGAGCAAGCGCTCTTCGGCCGCCAACGAGTCAGACGGTATTTAAACGAGATTATTATCGAACCCACCACAACCGCTACCGCAACCGTGGGGGGTTTGGTAACTAAAAATAACAAAAAGAGTTCTACTAGAAAGAAATCAAGTGGTACGGCGGCGAGTGCGGCGGCGAACGGTGGCGCGTTGGGTAGTTCGGGTGGTGTAAGAAAGTATCGCGGAGTAAGACAACGGCCTTGGGGGAAATGGGCTGCGGAGATTCGTGACCCGGCCCGACGGATTCGGCTTTGGCTCGGAACTTATGATACAGCGGAGGAAGCTGCGATGGTTTACGATAACGCAGCGATTAGACTGCGTGGACCCGACGCGCTTACCAACTTTGCTACACCGCCGCCGAGAGAGGAGGTGGCTCCGGTGGTGGTTGAGAGTCACGCGCCGTCGACATCGGGTGGATATGAATCAGGTGATGAGTCTGCTTCTCATAATGTACTGTGTTCTCCTACTTCTGTTCTTAATTTCCGCGGTTCAACTGAGGAGGAAGTTTCCCGGTTCAAACCGGAAGATAATGAAAAAGAAAATGAAAGTTTTGGAACGGTTCAAGAAATGGGTAATAGTAGTAGTTGTACTACTACTACTAGCAATTACTCCTACTTTGAAGAGTGTCAAGGTGAATCATCTTCAATTGATTTCTTGGATACACCGTTTTTGAACGATTTCTTCAACTTCGAAACACCTGAACCGATGATTTTCGACGAGTCGAAACCACAAGAAAATGATTGTCATATGTTTAGCCCCGAGTTCGGGTTTGGAGACATCAGCCACATGTTACTTGACTCGTACATGACTGATTTTGATTTTGATTTCGATATTGATTTTAACGCGATGAATAATGACACTCATTCATCGTCTAATTTGTTACAAGTGGACGACTATTTTCAAGATGTCAACGATATCATTGCGTCGGATCCTCTTGTGGCATTGTAGTTCAAAAAAATTCAAAAATAATCTTTCTCCGGCCGATTAATCGGCAAGTTTTGTACCGGCGGCTAGTAGTAGAGTGTTAAGCTACATTTTTGTTTACTTTAAATATAAATTTAGTGGTTATTAGGTAGTAGTATTGAGTATTAATATTCTCTGTTGGAAATATAACGGGGAATTTAAGTGTTATTTACAGTAATAAAACTATAAAAGTAATTACTTATGATATAGAGCTAGAAGTATTTTGTTTTTATTTTTTGTTATTGGTTAATATATGAGTTGTACACAATAAGTCAATTTTGAATGAAAATGGAAATTATAGATATTATTTTACAGTGTGTTTTACATTATGAATAATAATTTTACAGCTTTTATCCTTTGTATTTTACTTTTAGTTTTATTTAGTTCATGCGCATGATTTTCTACCTTAAAATAAAATGGATTGGAATTATTTTTTCTCTCTATGAAACATTTTGTAAAATATTTTGCATCAAATCACCATGTACCAAATAGGTATAAATTTATTTTAGGTTGAATTAGTATCTGATAAAACTTTACGAAAATTATTTCATTATTATTTACTCCCTTTTTATTCGCCCTATTAGTTCTATATATTTTTGGGCATTATTCACTTATCACTCTTAATTTGTATTTTACTCATCTATAAGTTAAAACATAGTCGTGTGAGATTTAGTTTGATTCATCTCAATATAAGGATTATTAATATCAATCTTTTATAATTTTTAATTAAGAATAATTTGAGATATTAAGCTTAAAATGTTGTCTCAGCGTGTGAAAAAACTAAATGGTATAAGTAAGGTGAATAGGAGGGAGTAATATATTTCCACTTGCTAATAAAATATTATACTCATGATTTCAACTTTTTATGATCAAAAGTGTTTTAATCAATTATGTTCAATAAAAATGAATTTGGTATACAAACTTATTATAAATCTAATTGAGTATATTCTCTCCAAATTATGTATATTTATAGGTAAATTTTATTTAATTATAATAAAAAGGTAGAATATGGCATGGACGTGGGGCTGGCAGCTAAGATACTAGTAGATCTTACAAGCGTGGTATCATTTGACTCTAGAATAACTATAGATCTTTTGCTTATAAAAAATTTTACATAGCAATAAGGTCGTATTTTTTTTTTGTTTTATAATACTTATTACATTTTTATTTTTTATCGATCTATTTTATAATAGTTGCTCTATTACTATATGTATAATGTAATTTTATTGTACTTTATTCTTCAACATCTCTTATAATTTTGACATTATTTAAAAACAACTAAAGTATTTTGTATAATCAGGAGTATATATCACTTTTTTTTATTATGTAATGTTTCGGGTCTAATAATTCTCACTGCCTCCCTTTTCTATAGTCTACCACTATACTAAAAACAATTTTATTTATTTAATAATTTTGAATCATAAATCATTTCCAAGTACTATAAGTAGTTGTATAGTTGTTTTTTAAAATATGATCTTGTTTGATTAATTTATCCTTCTACATAAAAATATTACTTCTACTATAGTGTTATAGTAATATTATGTATTCAGGAAAAATCGGAGAAAATAAGAATCAGCGTACTTTTTGTGTTTGGTTTAGCTTTTAATGTAATTTTTAATGGTTTGATTTTACTAAAATACTATATTAATTTTAAACAACAATGTTCGAAAAATAATTTTTTTTTCAGAATTGTATTTTTAACCTTTTTTTTGAAAGAGTAGTTTAACGTTAAAATAATGTTTTACAGAGTAAAAAAAAGAAACTAGATTTTCTGTATTCTTTTGCAGAAACTATTTGTATTGCCTTTCAAAGACCTATATATGTTTGGTTTAATTAATTAATGCAATTAGTTTTTTTTTTTTTTGAAAATGTATTTATTAAATAATAATTTCTACAACACAACTTTTTTTAGCTAAAAAGTACCCACATAACTTGTATCCAATAAAATTTCATATCTAATGAGTAATGACTAACGAGTAACGACTACTCTCACAACTATTTTTGCTGAATATGACTTCTTCTAATTTCATATCTTGGATACGTGGTTGTTTCTACTAGAAATTAGAATCATCGATCATATATATTGTACTTGCCCATTTATTACATAGTGTGTGTATTGGTGTATATAAATTAAGATTTGCTATCCATATAAGTGAATATATTTTCTGCAAATAAAAAATATAAAATGTTTAAAATCTTTATAATGTAGGTAAGAAATTATTCTAGACCCAACTTGGTGTACCAATTTCATACCATGCCATATTTAAATTTTACAGTATATAGTTTGCAGTTGAACGCGTAAAAAAATAAATTTGATTGATTATAAATGTTAAGTCCAAAACCAAATTTGTCGTTGGTAGTGTATTTATATACAAGTATATTAATGTATAATATTATTGAGTATTTAATTTTATTTACTGATGAAACTGTCCCTCTTGTTTCGTTGAAATAGTGTTGGCACGTGGGTTGGACATTTTTAGTGACACAAAATTTTAACCCACTTTTATTTTATTTTATTTTTTTTATATATTGATTTTACTTTCTCGATTCAATAATATTTGACACTATTCATCTTTATTTTTATTTTGGTAATTTTAATTTATGTATAAGAAATAATAGAGTTCTTTTGGTAATTTTTCGTTCATTCAAAATAAAAATTTTGATATCAAAATATACATTGAGTTACGATTGCAATAAGAAATATAGCAAGTATTGGGCAAGGAAGAAAGTATTAAAATACTTTTTTAATATGTATTATTATAATACTTCTTCCGTTCTGAAATACTCGTTACATTTCGATTATGTGCACTATTCATCATTTAAGTTTATTTTATATATTGTGACTCATGTGTAAGTAAAAATATAGTCAAGTGAGATCTTGTTTGAAACATTTAATCGCATACTTTTATAATATTAACTTTTTATAATTTTTAGATTTTTATTATTCAACATATAAATAAACAAAATAATGTATTGAAATACTAAAAAGTGAAATGTAGCAATTATAATGAAACGGAAAAATTATTTTTCAATCATATTGACATATTTAACTTAATTTTTCATCTAATTTAAATATCTGTCTCGAAATTTCATAATATTTATTTAGATCTCTGTTTTTGTAATTTTCTTGTGAAATGTGTATGAGATACATTGAGTAAATCTAACTGAACAATTTTTGTTATACAAATTCTTGTATGAAACGGTTTAACCATGAGAGCTGTCTCATATTTATGTTAAATAATCCAAATGTAAACTTTGAATTTATAAACTTCTTTTTTTGAGGTCGTCATACTGTGGAACGGTCTCATACAAGACGGACTGTTTATATTAAGTGAAGAAAAAAAAAAGCTGAAAAAAAGAAAAAGGAATTATGGAGAGTGGAGATGCCAAGGTGGCATTCTTTTTGCCGCTCCAACCACACGAGTAGGCGTAATTTCCGCTTTTTTGGCCGTTTGTTTGACCCTTATTAAGAGTTCCTTTCTTCAGTTCTTTTGGGTTTGAATTTTTATTTTTTTTGGTTTGAATAACTAAATTTATTATGGTTTTATTCACATAATAGAAATGGTTTACGTATAGTTTCTTTTTGTAGTTTTCTTATTGAAAAGGCCACTTAAATAGACTCTATATCCATGTTAAAAGTATGAATGAGGATATTTTTTTAGTAGGAATGGTTGCCAAATCACAAATTAGTATAGCCTAAATCACAAATTAGTATAGCCTTATATGGTATTGTAATGTGTTTATTGTATGAAGTTGTGATCGGGTTTTTGTGAGCTTAGTTTTTAATGCTATGGTCAAGGAATAGATTCAACTAAAAACATGGCTCAGATATTATATAAAATAAAGGAAAATAAAATTTAAAATTGTAATCTCTTGGGATCAATCACATTGGCGGCTCTGATACCATGTTAATTGTTAATAAATCAATTTAATCAAAACCGTCTATAAAAACAACCTCTATCAAAATGAGGTTGAAAAGTTTAGTAAATGATTGGCTCGAACAATGGATCAATTTGTAACAAGAAATGTTTAACAATATGTGGTTTGCATGGAATGAAGATTGAAGTAGAACTTGAGAAAATTGTCACCAAGGTCGAATGTCAAGGAGACTAAAGTGCCACGGATAGGCATCCATAAAAATAAGGGTAAATCGTAAATAATTAATCAACCTGTACTTGATATGCTGAAAATAAAATTATTAATCGATTATTTTTAAATAAATTCAACTATATAATTGTTTAAAATGAACTCAACTATTTTTTATTTCTTATTATTTAATCACAAAGAAGCTTTGAAGATAAATACAAACAATAGGGAAATTTATTTTTCAGCAACTATATCGAATAGGTGATAGGTGGATTCATTTTTAACGGATCGAATAAAAATTAATTTATTTTTGACAATTTCCTCTAAAAATGAAGTGTCTAAGATGTTAATCCCTTTTAATTTGTATAATCTTTCTTTTTTATATTATAAAAACAACTTGCAACTTAGAACTATACAATAAGTCCAATAAAAATCACAAATGCAAAGAATAATGAGAAATTCTTGAAAAAGCAAGTTATGTGCAACTTATATTGAGCAGCACTTTATGTCACTATATATATCTTTTTATACTCCATCTTATTAAGCTTAGTTGTCCTATTTTTATATATTATTCGATTACTCTTAATTATTGTTGTTAATTGTGTAAGTCAAAACATAGTGTAGTGGGCCATTGTTTGATTTGTCTAATTGTAAATTTTATTAATATTAATTTTCTATAATTTTATACTATTAGAGATATTTATGATTGAATTAGTGCATTTACAAGTATGTAAAAATAAATGTGACTCCAAAACTGAAAAAATATATTTAATTTTTTCATGATTCTCTATCAATTAGTGATATAAGGATATATTAATTAGTTGAACTTCTAAGATAACATTAGTTGTGGGCTAATAGATCCTTTTGTAACATAATTTGATAAAGTTGTGAGTTTAATCGAAAAAAATCTGTAAAGCTTAATTGTATAGATGGAATGCATTATAAATAAAAACAATATTTAAAGTACTAAACAACAAAGATATTTGTTTAGCATAAACCTTACAATTATTTCTTAAATTCTTGCTAAAGTTCCTTTCTTGTCTGCCATAATGTGCTAATTAGTGAAGAATTTAAGTTCTCATTGGTTGAAAATTAAATCGTTATTCAGTTGGAGAGTAAATATTATTTTTTGGTTAAATTCTGAGTATAATTCTCACCCATCTCTTCTCTTCGACGGATACCCTGTAATCAAAAAGGTTTCCATTGAAAAGCCATTAATAATTAATACTCCCTCCGATCTTATTTGTTCTTCCATTTTGAGTTTTTCACAAATATTAAGGTAGATAGAATCTTTGGGTTGTAATGGGTATTATTTTAATTAAATAGTAGTGTGAAATAGTGATTGTATTGGAAGTATATGAGAAAAAAAATAATTAAATAGTAGTGTGAAGTAATGATTGTATTGGAAGTATGAGAGAGAAAATAATTAAAAAGTAGTGTGAAGTAAGGAAAGTGAGGTTTTAAGGGGTAAAAATGAGATGAAAACTTTCCAAAAATAAAAAGTATTCTAAAGTGAAAGAACTTTTGAAACTACCCATTATAGTAAGGTGGAAGAACTTAAAAAAACGGATGGAGTAATAGTTACATAAGGACAAATTAATTAAAAAGATAATAATTATTAATTAAAGGAGTAAATTGCTGAAATGGTGAGCTCTAAAGGCAAAAGATGTGCTAGCACTATTAGTTGTATCAAAAAATTAGCTAGTCTAATTCAAAGTTATTTTATGTAATTACCATATAATTAATATGATTAATATCCTATAAAAAGTTGGTTTTGTTTGACCATGAATTTTATATATTAATTATAATTATTTAGAGTTGTGAATTGTTAGGCTTTTACAAAGTTGTCGGTCTATTATAGTAGTAGCCGAATTATATGAAGAAAATCGAGATTGTCAAGTCAAAAGTCAACCTCACTTTGTAGCTCATGTAATTTCACATTTCTTTCTTATTTTTTGCATGATCATCTCATCATAATCTTTTTCTATTAATTTGACTTTTTACATAATGCTTATAAAAACTAATATTTTTAAAATATGTGATTAAATAACACAAATAAAATTTCACTTGATTATATATTTTTACATATTAATTGTATTATATTAAATAAGCTTAAATGATTAATATTATCAATAATTATAATATAAAAACTAATTCAAAACAAAGAGAGCTATTAAAAATCTTGAAATAAGATCGACAAATAAATACATGAGAATGATAATATTATATCTTTTTACATGATCTTCTTTGCAAGGTCATTTTTTTATATGAGCCTTCACATTTTTATTTAATTATTTATAAATTTTATTAAAAATATTACCTAATTTTGCAAAGTACTAATTTTTCTAAAATCATCTAATTAAAAGCAATAAAATTTTAAACCTTTGATTTAGTCTTGTCTACGATAAAATAAAGGGAATTTCATTATGCTTAATTACGTGCCGATATATCATTTACAACTTAGCCGTATGTAACACTATAATTTAAACTCAAAAAACACTATATTTTGAGTTATATATTTCAAATAGTTTAATAATGCAAATGATTTCTGTAACTTTTCGGTACTTATTTGGAGATGAGTTTTTATCTTTAGACTTACTAATAAAAATTATTAAATGAAAAAATCCAATATTACAACATAACTACATTTTTTCTTCTACATAAAACACCAAAATACAATCAAAATCTTATATGTTGGATCAATAATTAAATAAACATAAAGAAAAACTATCCCCTAAAAAATAAATAAAATATCAATCATTTTATAACCTTAATTTTGAAAATCATATGAGCCCCCAAACCAATATATGAAAAGCATAATATCATGTCATTGTCTTTGTGTTGATAAGGCATCAACAAATGACCTTATTTAATAAGACACATGAAGTATATATAAATAAATTATGTCCACATATGATAATGTTTATGGGACCAAATAAAACCTTAAAAATTAGGAAAATAAACATTAATTTTATATAGCTAGGCCCAATTAGATTATAAGTTGCATGTGAAATATAATCTAGGACATTCAAAAATATAATTTATGAGTTTGCTTATATTTCACTCAAAGTTGCATGGCATGAAATATTTGCTCTTCCATCATAATTATTATGTCTTAAACCAAACACATAAAGATAAGGTTATATTTTTTTATAAAAAAATTTTATTGTACTAATTGTAGGAGCATGGAATATAAGATTATGGTCACGCTCATAGCACATGCTATGCTTATGTATTTTTCAGAATATAAGAACATTCCATAATAATTATGTTTGTTCTATACATACTCAACTACTCATCAATACGGTCATACCCGTATTTCACTGCCCCTCAGGGCCGCCGAGTAACAAGGGCAAAGCGAGCTATAGTCTAGGGCCCTATATTTTTTAGGTTTCAAAAAACTTATTTATATAAGTGATACTAATTTGGATTGAATTTATTATAACTTAAATTTTTTGCTAATTAATATGAGTTTTTAGTGTATTTTTATAAAGTAGTTTACATATAACAATAAAAAATAAAAGGTGTATTATATTATCCGTTATAATTTAAGTCTTTAGGGACCCTTTTTTATCTTTTTATCTGGGATCCAAAAATGAATGAGACGACTTTGCTACCCCTACTAATCCTTTTGAATTATCTCAATTTACAATATTTTTTTATTTTAATCTGTTCCATTGATTCTTTTCTTTTTCACAATTATTCCACTTTTCTTCCTTTAATCTCATCCGCACAAACTTATATTCTCTGTCTGATATCTTAACAATTCAATTCTCATGTCCATTAAAAATTATTTAAAAAGCAACTAGGGAAGTTCTAAGCATGTTCAACATGTTCGACCACACAAGGCCCTGAAAAATAGAGAGTCTCAATATTAAATTACGTAGTATAGGTTAAGTGTGATCAAAGATACAAAGCTGTTAGAAAAATATCATACTTTTTAAAATTGCACAAAGCCTTCAAAGAATTTGTCACAACTGATAAATTTTGAAAGAGACAATATTTTAACCATTTTGTGTTTTTGACTTCAATTATACCACCCATTAGGTTATTAAGATTTGTATTAACATGTTTATACTTTTTATAGCAAGTTACTTTAAGTTAAAAAGAGTGCCTAATTCAGTATAGTCTGAGCTATATTTAGTCTTTCAAAGGTTTAATTAATCTGTGGGTTTGAAGTTATATAGGGGGCTTTTGTTGTTAGTTGTTAGTTATAGGTTAGTTTGTAAATAGTTATTTTAATACCCATTTGAATTAAAGAGGTAATCATATCAAGTAATGGCAATGAAATTTCTATAAGTTTGACCGTTTTGATTATCTTGCGTGAAAGATATTACCACATAATGTAATAAAAAATGCATGAAAATAAGTGTGTATTATATATGTCCTTTTCAAAGTTTATTCTAAGTGATAACTTATCTTTATTAACACTATTTTATGATTGGAAATCAAATATTATTTCGGAAAAAAAATAGACTCTAAATAAATTATGAGTGAAAACTTAGTTTAAGGAGTCGCTTGGATTGAGAATAAATATTTAAGTTAGTAAAAAAAGTCAAACTAATGTAACAAAGGTAATTAGATATAAAAATGAAGTTATTGAAATAATTGTGATAAAGGTAGAATATGAGTAGATTAAAAAGAATGAATAGAAAAAGGGTTTGATTTCAGTCATTTGGAGGTAAAGAATTGCTCCACCTCCCCCCTAGGATAAATTTATACCCCAAAATAAGGGAACGTATTGCTATTTTCTCTATTTTTTCATTACCTTCTAATTCATTCTTCCACCTCTCCAACAATCAAATTCCTTTAATCATCTAAATAATTAACCTTAAATTCCTACTTTGGCTTTTATTACCCCTTAAATATTTACTCTCAATCCAAACGACCCCTAATCGTTATTTGTTATGGGATGTGGTTTGTTAAGTATGAAGGTTTGATTATGACTTATTCTCTCTAACTAATTTTGAATTCAATTTCATTTAGTCGGAACATTATTTTCACTTTTAACCACTCATATTTCGTGAATCTTTTGATCAATTTCATTCAATCGAACTGAACTCGTTTTGATTTTGATCCTTCACTTTACTGCAAAGATAAGTGATGATAAGTCATTCTTACACCTCGACTACCTAGAATTTGACTATAATATTAAAAAGAATTTGAATTAAATAGCTAAAATCGATAAATTTTATCCTCTAAAATAAACTAGAGATAAAATAACAAGTGTATTGATTCTTATTTTTTTTTAAAAAAAAGCATTGGGTATTTATATAATTTGAGTGTGAGCAATTAATTATTGCACCTCACAATTAACTTTTTAGTCCCTTAGTTTAGGGGTATACTAATACCTAAATAACGTAATTGTCCCCAAAAAGTCAAGTTGTGATGCCGACTAACCAGCTTATTTTCATGAACACTACTACCCAATTCTATAGTCTACGTTCATGAAAAAAATCTACGTTGATTTGACATAATTAATTAACCAAATTAAAAAGATGAACCAATTAATAAATTTAATAAATATTATAATAAAAAGAATGTGTCTTTGTTGGTCTCTTGTATCATATCATAATAGTGGTTGAATGTCGGCTTAAAAGGTTAGCAAAAAAGTGGGAATAACTAAAACAAGAGTCCCTATCAAATTATACATTTACTACAACAAATTTAGTTTTTTACGATATTGAATTTAGTGGCATTAGAAAAATGTCACCGATTCATATTTTTAGTGTAATAATTATTGGTTTTTATTTTAAGTTCCACCATAAAGTGATTTAGCGACACTTAATTTGGTCTTTAGTGGCATATGTAATTGTCACTATAGCCTATAGTGGCATTTGTTAGAAATGTCACTAGATCCTATGTCGCTAAAAGCTTTAGTGTGACTTTTTAATATGCTGCTAAAAGATTTAGTAAATGTCACTTGTTGTAGTGATTAATATTAAAGAATACTTATTTTTGTCTATTGTTAAATGACACAGATATTAATTGATAGAATTTAGAAAATGGGTCTGGGCAACCCAAATAAGGAGGAGAAGAAGTAGTCTACTCATAAACCCAAAGAAGGTTCACTACTAAAACCAATTGGTAATAGTAGGAGTTACTCCTTGAGATTATAAAGTGATGCATACTCTTCTCTTTCTCCGATGTGGGACAACTCACATGTGGGTAATACATGGGCACTTCAACATTAATAGAATATATATATTGAAATTTCACTATTAGATTAAATTTTTGATAGAGTTAACTTTTTAACATGGTATCAGAGTTTTTAAGTATTTTAAACTAGGGTGTAAAAGCGATAGATCATAAATACGCATACGGCAAATTCATTAGAACGAGTTAAAATAAAAAATAAGAAAAATTCGTTAGAGAGATGAGAATTAGAGTCCCTTTCAACGTATACATAAATTGATACTAAATGCATAATTAGAGAAAATTAGAGTTTAGGTCAAATTATAAAATATTTTTCATCACTTTAATCGACCGTTTGTGTCTTTTTTTAATAAAAAAAGATATATATATATATATATATATATATATATATATATATATATATATATATATATATATATATATATATATATATATAATATATATATATATATATATATATATATATATATATATATATATATATATATATATATATATATTATATATATATATATATATATATATATATATATATATATATATATATATATATATATATATATATATATATATATATTATATATATATATATATATATATATATATATATATATATATATATATATATATATATATATATATATATAAAAATTTGAATTATTTATAGAACTAATCAATAATATGAATTATTCACGGTAAATGAGCAATAGATGAATTATTCAGAACAATTAAAAATTTTAATGCTTATCACCCACATATCAATTTGCCCTCTCCATTCTATTATTTCTACCTATAGATTAATTCTTATTTGGAATGAAGTCGGGTACTCAAATTTGATAAGTCCACAATCATCTATGATCTTTTTTGGCCGTACTCCATTAAAAAAAGGTTATTTGTAAAATTGTTTAATCAAAAGAAAATATAAATGAATAATCCAACATTTTATTTATTCAATGTAAATAATTTCACTTTTAATTTATTTTTTAATAATCAAACCTTTAGTATGTATTTGTAGTCATGTACCCTAACACTTGCTGACCTGTTATAACATGTCATTTTTATATAAAAAAAAAAGAAAATTAGAAAAGTAAAACCTCCATTTAGTCTCCCCAACCTCCTCCACCCTTTCAACCACCAATAGTATATCTATCTCCTTAACCCCACTATTCTAAAATAAGGGTATCCAAGTAGCAAATACTTTGGATTATTAGAATATATACTCATCAGAACGGATGATAAAATGTTAAATTATTAATGTCTATTGTTGCTTATTGTTAACGTTTCTTTATGACATTGAGGTAGTGAAATGATTTTATTGTGTTGTATTCTATTATTAGATTAGATGCCTAAGTCATGGATGCAAACATCATGCGTCCCTCATTTCAACTTTCAAGTATAATATTAACCGCTTGTTATAAGAAAATTGTAAGAGTATATTATATATCCTAAAGCCCAAATTATTAGCTTAAACTTTTGTTTAAATTGGTTTGCTGACAAAAAGTTTGTTTTGTATCCACACCTCTAGCCCATAGGATTCACGTACAAGAAGACGTGAAAATATAGACTTACGACCTACATCCATTGGTTTAGACTTTCGATTGAGCTGATTCCTTAACACTATTTACATTATATAATAGCCTAGAAATTCTTAATCAATCATTGTGATTTATAAATCACTACTAAAAGGTTATTTTATTAACTTCACAAGTCACCGTTATTTAGTAAGACAAAAATGATAATTACTATACTAAAAAGATTTTAAGCTCCTCACATGAATCATTGTATTACATACTTTTTACAAAAATGTAATTAATTTAATTAATAATTATTAAAGTAATGTAGTAGCAATACAAAATCTGTGGCTGAGCCCAGATATGTAATGGCATGGTTAGACACCATGACCAATATATTGATCTTGTACAAGATCATCATCATCATCACTAAATCATTGCAGCTTTGAACGTTACATTATGTATTTTTTTATTATTTTATACCTTATCTTTATACTCTTTTCAAAGTATTTAACTTAGTAGTTTTTTAATTTAAGTGCTTAATTTTTAAATAATAAAATTTGAGAGATTATACCAGTTATCTGTACATTTATTTATTGATATGACCGTATCACATGCACGTGGAATGGCAACTTTCAGCTTTTAATTTTGCTTTCAGAACTTTCATTTATATTAATTCATTAAGAATGTGTATTAAAATGTAGCATCTCGATTAGCTTGTACAAAGCGGTTTATAGCTTAGGATCTCAAATCAGAGGGATTTTAATTTAATTTACCGGAGACATAATATACTATATATATTAGAGAGTAATTAAGTAATAAAGAGAAGTATATTTATTAGTTTAAATATAGATGTAGAGATTTTATCCTATATTTGTACTAGTTTTTTTTGATATTTTTTTAAATTGTAAGGTTTAAAAGATAAAATTAGCACAAGGCTTCAAAATTTACGAGACGGCCTTGAAATCTCGTTATCTTTCGGTTTCAGTGACTAATTTTTCTTAGGTTATAGGTTTGATTTTCACCTATTTAAAAGTATAATTAATTTGTTTTGATTATTAAAAATCAGTTACAATCAACAAAAATCAGTTAGAATCATTATAAAGCAGTTTTAGTCAATATAAACCAGTTATAATTTATAACTAAAAATTATTTACAATCAGTATACGTCAATCTTGATCAGTAAAAACTCGTTTCAATCAGTAAAAATCAAGTTAGATAAGTAAAATCAGGTAAAGTAAACAAAATCTTAGTCTATCCTATAATCCAATAAAATGTATTTTTGTCTAGCTTTGTACTATTTTTTAAAATAAGATAATTAGTGGGATTGATTCATATTTTTTTTATTTTGGGTTTATAATTCGAAAATTTGATAATATTAATCCGATTTACCTAAATTAACAATATAGACACAATACCTAATTTAAACTGACTCAAAACACCTAATAATCTAAAATCAACATGGTAACCTGAATACAAATTTGTTAAATTTACGATTTTTATTGTAAAATCCCAAAAATTTTACCATCCAAATTCACAATATAAATTTACTTGTTATTTTAGCTTATTATCATTACACATAGGTACTAGACTCAAAAATTTAGGTTTCATACATTTATTCTACATCGTTCGTGATATGAAGTATTAATTAGATTGTAATAATTGTAAGTATTATTAGAATTTAAATTGAATTATATTATTAAATGTATCTTTAAATGAAATATTTATGATCTATCCCAAATGTCAAATTTGAATAATGCAAATTTAAGTCTCTAATAAAGTTAGGTCCCTAAAGTCTACCCCTATGCTCTATTTTGCATGTGAGAAATGGGGTGCAATTTATCGTTTCAAAGGACATTTACACAAAGTAGAAAAAACCAGTACAAACAATATACAGGTAACAACCATAGTTTTTCCTAAAATTGATCCGATTAAGAGCACTCTTTATGGTGAATAAAAAAAAATTTCCTCACCGATCTCTCATTACAATTTTCTTTTCTACCATATTAAATTTTGTGTGGAAATAATAGAATTTAGAAAATGGGAATGGACAACCTAAACAAGGAGGAGAAAAAGTAGTTCACTCATAAACCCAAAGAAGGTTCACTACTAAAACCAATTGGTGATAGTAGAAGTTACTCATTGAGTTTATAAAGTGATGCATACTCTTCTCTTTCTTCGATGCGGGATAACTCACATGTGGGCAGGGCAATTCCTGAGGGTAGTTTTGAGGTGCACCCGCCTAGGGTCCAGCTCATGAAGGGTCCCAAATTGAGTTAATCCTTATTATTAAAAATTGTATTTGCATAAATAGCTTCTAACGTAGATCGAACTTACAATATTGAGTTTCTTAATTAAACGCATGATCATCAAACTACGTTAAAAAACGAACTGAAACTTTAACTATATAAGGGCCCTTTTTCTATTTTCTGCCTAGGGCCCGAACATTATTAGAAACGGCACTGCAAGTGGGTAACACATGGACACTTTAACAATATTTACTAATCTAATTTATCCCATCAATGCAAAAACTAAAAAAATTTCCTCATCACTTTCTCCCTCTTACTCTTTTTACTCTATCTCTTCTTTTTTACTCTCTTAATTTTGTTTTGATAATACATTTTGGATGATGGGACCCTTGTGAGGAAACCCCAAAAATTCCCACTCACCTAGAACTTTTTTAGAAACATTTGCAATTTTTTTTTGGAAAAATTACCTGGAATAATCCAAACTATTCATGATTTTCCTACAATAATCCCACCTATTGATTAACCATTAATAATCCCAACTTTGAGGGGCATTTTCCAAGAGTAAACCCGATGACCGGATGACTTGCTATAGCAAGTTTTATTTTTTTTAAAAAAAAGATAAATTAAAATAAAATGTCGGAAAAAATGTTAAAAAAATATTCATAAAAAATTTATGATTTTTTTTATTATTTAGAATTTTTTATGTAAATTTTCAAAAATATTTTCTAATATTAAATTAATATTAAATTTATTTTTTTGGTGAATTACCTACTATGGCAGGTCATCGGGTTACCCAAGTTTACTCTAGGAAAATACCCCTCAAAGTTGGGATTATTCTTGGTTAATCAATAGGTGGGATTATTGTAGGGAAATCATGAATAGTTTAGATTATTCTAGGTAATTTTTCTTTTTTTTTTGTGGGTTTTTACCAATAGGAGTAAAAATCACAAAAAAAAATTCCACTTAAATAGATTTTCTTCACCAATTGAATTGGTCTAATCGAATTTGAATATAGTTCTACTGACTCATTAATCTGTCTGTAAAAATGAAATCTGAATGTCAACATATTTACATTATGATAGTATGATCAAAATCCTCTTATTCTCACTATATAGTTGTTCCGGGATGGGGGTCTAGTGTGTTTTTTTTTTTTTTTTTTTTCTTAATATTCTTTTTTTAATGAGTCTAAACCTAATTAGTTTAAGTTTTGTCATTTCAGAAAATTTCTGTTACTTCGAGGTATTATTTGTAACGCACCAATTCCTCATTATTCTATATCGGTTGTTCTCCCTCATATTACTAATATTTGTTCTCCGTATCCCGAATGAAATAGCCAACAAATGTGTTAGCGAACCACGTTAGTTAAAACTTTGTTGGAAAAATTATTTCTAAAAAGTCTGTATTTTGGCCATTTACAAATAAAGAGTCAATGTTTCATTTATTCAATTAAAAGACAACCTTTGTCTCATTTTTGCAAATAAAGAGTCAACATTTCATTTATTCAATAAATTTAGAGTTGAAAACTTACCTGTTATTCCTTTATTTGCAAAAATGAGACAAAGATTGTCTTTTTATTGAATAAATAAAACGTTGACTCTTTATTTACAGATGGCCAAAAAGTTGGCTTTTTAGAAACAATTTTTCCAACTTTGTTTGATTTCTATTTTCTACTATTAACGTACATACACACAAATTTCGAAATAAACCCAACACGAGACACCATTATCCGAAATCAACTTGAACTTCCGAATGTAACTATAAAGGAATTAACCCAACACGAGACACCATTTTCCGAAATCAACTTGAACTTCCGAACGTATACCTCTAGTTACTGTTAGAGTATATACCATATCCTGGAACCGCAATCATCAGTTTAAGCTTTTGGTTGAGTTGGTTTCTTGACATGATATCAGAAGTCAATGTGACAAGAGGTCACGGGTTTGAATCTCAACCACTCCTAATTTAAAGTGAAATATTTAGTGCCAGGTATGAGGAGGGTCTGTGCTGCATCCACACTTCTAGCCCAACGGGCTCTTGTGTGAGGGGGCATGTTAGAGTATATAACATATCCTGGAGTCTCAATCATCGGCTTAAACTTTTGGTTAAGTTGGTTCCTTGACAGTTACAACTGTAAAGGAACTAATTCAACTAAAAGTTTAAGCTGAAGGTTGAAACCCCAATATTTGTTATATACTTAACACGTCCCCTCACACGAGAGCCCTTTTGGCTAGAAATGGGACGCAATACAAATTCTCCTCATAACCGACGCTAAATATTACACTTTAAATGATTGGCGGTTAAGATTTAAACCCAAAATGTGGTGTAACACTAGATAATAGGATCCAAGCATATAAATTCAAATTACAGTGAGCAAGTAGAATGAGATGGGACGAATCCAGAAGATGATTGCAGCTTTAAAGATAATTTTAGCGTTGCATTGTAGTGTTGATCAGAAAAAGGTGAAAAAGAAGTATAAAAAGGTAGTATAGATGACTAGAATTTGGTGTTTTATGTACATACAAGTTGCAATTTTATGTTCTCTGCAACACTTAGACTGCATATTTAATGCGTAGAATTGACAGTACATTAAATCAGAAACGTATAAGGTTAAGTTGTTTGGTCCCCTCTAATTCCTCACGCTACACTTCTAAAGACTTGTACTAACACACCGTAATATTATCCTATCGTACTCATTTTCTAGCAACAATGTATGTGTACAACTTGTTTTGTGTGTTCGCGTACGTAAATAGTGTCCGATCTTGAGCGACTTTTGTAGGTTAATTATAATGCATTTTTAATATGTGGATGGGCGATAAAAATTTTTAGTAAAAGTTAACTTAAGTGTGATGGGAGGCTGTAGAAAAAGTCTGCTATTGTATGTAGAGATTTTTCATAAATAACCTTTAACCACTTCAAGTTAGGACATAATTCCCCAATGAGACCTTTAATCACTTTACATTTTTAAATGACTCGGCGATAGCAATGGATTTTTTTTTGTGTTATAGAGATGATCTCACAGCATCTTGTATAGAAGATTTCCAATTAATTGTTGTACTAGCTAACATGAATAATAACCCCAAAGTCATGTTCATTCCATCAAGTTATCCCTTTATTTTGAACCGTTATATCCGATTAAACCAGTTTTATCTCTACCAAACATGAGAAACACACCCGAAATTCCTTTCAAGTACCGTTATAAATAACCATTTCATCAAATCCCTATGAAGTTTTCTCCGAATTAGACATATATGAATCTATCCATTCACCATGCTCACGTCTTGAGCATTGTATGACCTCGAACATATCATGGCCTACACCACACTACCCACAACATTCATGGATGGAATATCCCCATACTTTAGGCCACATAATCATATACTTACTTCGTTCCAAAATACTTGAACCAAACACATTTTTGCGCAATCTAATGCGTTTGTCGGATCGTTTATGTTTAGAGTTATACATAACTAAAAATCATTAATTTTTTATTTCATGAAATATGCGACAAGACGAATAAATAAAGATCTCATATGACTGTGTTTTTATTCACATCATCATCATCATCATCATACTACACAGTGTATCCCGCTCATTGAAAACTATGAACGTATTTTTTTTTCGTTTAATAGCCAAATTTATGTAAGTTACCATAAATTTATAAATAGCACAAAATTTAGTGCAAGTAACAGGGAACAGAAAAAGTACTTCTCGCAAACCCTAATATTTGGATGACAGAAAATCATATCCAATAGATATTAGGAAGTTGAGGGGAGACCATTATAACTCCTAGTCAACCCATTCTAATTTGACTTAAATATTTTTCAATTTATAAATTTATTACTATTATATGCTAATATTAATTAAAGTTAATTAACAATATTTAAAACTATAAATTTATAATAAACATAAAAAATATTAATAATTCCAGTATTCAACCTTGATAGAAACATAAAAACATCTACAATTTACGTCGGACCTACAAATCAATCTTTTGGTAACCTGATCATGGTATTTGTCGTGGAATTTGCGTTTGGAAAATTTTATTTATGGTGTATGAGGGTTCCACTTGTGAAGGACGTGGCCATACTAAATGTGAAAAGAAAGAATTAAAAATTTAAAAATAGGAAATTAGGTCGGTCCTGTCTTAGTTGGAGTAATTATTTTTTTTTCATGCAGGTCTCGAGATTGAATTCCACCTAACTCTTTCCTTCCCTCAGCTTACCTTATAATTCAAAAAAATAGTAAAATAAAAAAGTTTGACAATAGATTTTGTCTCGATTTAAATAATACCATTTTTTCAGCTAAAATACTAAATTTGATTCTCACTTAATCTTTTCTTCGATCAACTTACGTGTAATAAAATTAAAACAAGACTTAAATTGGGCCAATGATGAGAATTGTCAACATTAGGCCCAGCTTGAATCATAGGCAATTCCATGCCTAAGTCTTTACATATGGGGCGGCTCTGCATTGTGGGCTCAAAATGGCCCACCATTTAACCTTATTGCCAAAAAAAATACAGCTAGTTTCGTGAGAGACAGTCTTTTTGAGAGACGTCTCTCAAGCGCAGTCCATTAGAGTTTAATTCTTACTCTTATTCTATATTTTCCTTTATGGGCCACCCAATTAGAATTGATCTCTCAAAGAGACCGTCTCTCACAAGAATTTGTGAAAAAAATATACATTTTACAATTCACCCCATTCCTCTCATTTGTTTAAGGACCCCATTTGAGAAAATTCTTGAAGTAGATGTGAATATTATGCCTCCTATAAACACTTTTAATCATATAATGGACAATGTCAACTTTTATTTATTATAAAATGGAATAAAGTGATTATCTACAACTTTTTTTTTTTCTTTTTTTTTTGGCAAGAAATGAAGTTAATTTTCACCTCTTATTATTCTTATGATTGTTCTTCCGATACACTCGGATTCATTGTGATTTTCCATTTAAGAACTTTTAAATATAAAGTATGTACCAAACTAAGTGAAACATAGTAAAAAACACGAAGTAGTCCAACTATGTACAAGGAAAACATTACATGGTTATAGGTAGGCGTGGCCAGGCTTTTATTTTGAGTTCTTATCCAGCTCATTTTTAGAAGGGCTTTGTAAGGGTCGGGCCAAACTGGCCCGGGACAAAAACAAGCTATAAAAATAAAGTTGAATATAAAAGGGCTCAATAAGGCCCGAAAACGGGCCTTTGTAAATAGCATAATTAATGTATAATTTAAATATTATAAATGACAATGTCATTGAAATTATTAATATTTTTTCAATTTATTTATTATAAGTGATAGTTTTTTTTGAGGGTTATAAATAATAGTTTAATTATTTTAAATTGATAAATGGAAATTAAAATAAATGTTAGTAGTAAAAATGAGCTGATTTGGGCCGGGCCCCCACTTTAAGCCATTTTTAATTATAAGGGCCCTTTATCTGACACAATTCATATTTACTTAAGTTCGATCCGATCCTTTATCCAACCATTGAACACCCCTAGTTATAGGTGATCTAGATTCTATAAAAGAATTCCCATACAAGAAAGGTATGTAGAAAAGTACTTCCTTTGTTTTGATAATTCTTACTACTAAATGTGACATGATGTATAAGAAAATGTCACTATCAATAGCAAATATTAGGAAACGAGAGTAGTATATTAGGAGTAAAATATAATAGTAGTACAAAAAGTAGTTATAGTCATATCATATCATATACATATTATAATCCAAGAACTTCTATGCCACGTGTCATCCTATGAAAATTCTTTTTTTTTTTTTAAGTAATGAAAGTCATTCTTAAAGTATAGTAATTAATTTTTCTACTTTATTACTACAATACTACATTTTTACTTCATATTCCAACTCCCTACATCCCCACCCTTTATAATAATCATAATCATAATCATAATGCATATTATAATCCATGAACTTCTATGCCACGTGTCATCCTACGAAAATTCTTCTTTTTTTTTAAAGTAATGAAAGTCATTCTTAAAGTATAGTAATTATGTTTTCTACTTTATTACAACAATACTACATTTTTACTTCATATTCCAACTCCCTACTATCAAAGCTTCTATATTTATTTCAAGATAGTTATAGTGTCATTCATCAAAGCTGTCATTGGGAAAAATTTATATAGTTGTACGTTTTAAGCTTTATGAAAACAACGGAGACTATAAAGCAACATTCCACAAAAAACGAATTGTTTTTACAAGATTTACTAATGTCAAAATTTGTGACGATGTGGAGATTCCACCATATGTGATGAAATTTGTCTCATTTTCTGATCTTCTATCACAAACTTATGATATGTCTTATTTATGCGGTATGTATTCTATCTCTTTATTCTTATAGTTTAATAAGCTATATATTAAATTTTAATTTTAATACAAATATTATTAAATTTTAACATATGATCTAATGAACATGTTTTTTAAAAGGATAGATGTTATTGGACAAGTGGTGTCGTTTAGTGATGTCCATATGACTCCACCTATAAAATGCATAATTTTGAAGTTGTGTGATACCGAGTATGCGTATAATTATACTCCCTCCAACACAATTCAATTGTCCCATTTCCTTATTTGGACAATTCACTTCAATTGTCCTATTTTCTTTTTTGTCTATCTTTTTTTACTTAAATACCTCCACTTTTCCAATTCCCAATACCTAACTACCACCTTTACAATTAATTTAATCAATTAAAATACCCAACTACCACCTTTTTGGTGGACCCCATCCCACTCTTAATATCCGTGCCCAACTCAAATGGGACAATTGAATTGTGTTGGAGGGAGTATTTTTTTATTATTTTTTTAGACAGTTTAAGATAATTATTATTGATAAAAAGAAATTCAAATCTATAGTAATAAGTTTTGTAACAGGGATAATAGAATTTCATGCAAACTTTGGGATACATATGACGAGAAAATATTTGAATATATATCACAACAATACCAATGAGTTTGTTTTTATTGTTCTTAGCTTTGCAAAGGCGAAAAACATTCATCAACAAATAAAAAATACTACCAATAAACTTTCATGTAATATAAAAAAGTTTACACAACCTGCGTATAGCACGGATAAATACCTATTAAAATATAATAGTAGTACAAAAAGTAGTTATATAACTCAATCAGAAGTCAAATGTGATACTAGTGAAGCGTTTGACTTTGCCAATCTTGAGGCTGGAAATACTACCAATTATAAGACTACATTCTTTTAGCGGCACCGAAATGATAGGAAATTCGAAGATTTGGTGCAAGATTTTGAATGATCACGACCGAAAAAGTTTTATATGAATTTGATCTATACTATTTAAATATATATTAATTTTAAAAGATATCGAAATATAAATTTTAAAAGGTATTTAAATAGCAAGCATTTTTATAATTATTGAGAAATATTTGTTTTTATTTGATTGGTGCAAAATAAAATAGTGTGGATCAAGTTTATACAAGACTTTTACGATTATGAATAATTTTTTTCGTCCAAAAAAATAGTCGCAAGTACAAATGGGGTGAAATCAATAAAAATGAGCAAAAGTGATAAACAAATATATTTATAGAGAAGTTTGAGAAATGTGTAAATGAGATGAAAAAGTAAATTAAATGTGTAGATGAAAATTTAAAAATTAAAGCGTATTAGTCAAAAACAGTGATCGAGCAAATTCAATGAAATAAAAAAAAATGAGACTAGTTCTGAAAATATTTTTTTCCTCATTTATTTTACATTATTAATTATTAATTAATAGGAAAGTTCTTAGAAGCTAATTTGAAAATGGTATTTTGAAGAAGAAAAGAAGAACAAGGAATTTAAATTGAAAAAAAGTCACAAAAGATGTCTGTTGTTTGCCTGCTAAAACTGTAAAGGTAAAAACAGTTGTAAATTGTGTCCCCATTTTAGTAGGATCCAATGACAAGTCAAAGTAACTGTAATTTTCATGATGTTTACACTATTTCAATGAATCATCAAATCCATCTAGCCACATCATTAAAATCATTAACATTAAAACATTAACACTAAAATTGTACATTTTTCGCAGACTGACTTTTTGTATCCAAAAAGACGTGGGTGCTCAACTTGTTGCTCGACTCCTCACCAACATCCTGTAAAGCCTTTTTTCATTGAAATGAAATACTTATAATAATAATAATAATAATAATAATAATAATAATAATAATAATAAAAATAAATAATAATAATAATACAGACTCTCTCTCTCAACGAATGCGATTGCGATTAGGGTTCTAGTTCACAATTCCGGCAGCCACACCAGCTCAGGTCTCCGGTGAGGTGGATTCCGGCCTCACCTGAGCGCCTCCCACTACCTTGAGGTGTAACAGCCACCGTCTCTTTGAGCCTACTCTCTGGGCAGCCCCTGCCCACCCATGGGACAGAGAGGAAGACCTCGAAAGGTGGTGCAGCTGCCACAACCACCGCCGGTAGGGGACATGGAGGCGCCATCACAACCTGTAGCAGAGGAGAACGCCTCAAGAACCCAACCCGTAGGAGATTTGGAGTCTTTGAATTCCAATGGTGAAACAAAGTTTGGATTGTAATAGTAATGATGAGGAAGAGTTGAATGCAAGACATCAACAAGTAATTGTAGGTGGTAAATCACCATTGGCAAGCCGTAATTGGGTATCAATTGTGAAAGATCCAAATGCCAGTAAAGACAGCATAGAAGGAAAAGAACAGCAGAATGCATCAGCCCGTAGCACATTGACACCCACCTGTGTTGATGTTGGCGACAATGTAGATGATGGAATGGGAGGTACAAATCATTCTAACAGACACCAATTTAGCCCAGGTAACATGACCAAATCTCGTACTATTTGCAAAATAACAGTTGATGACATTGCTGAGGAAGTTCAATATTTGAAAATGTTGTGGTGTGTTTTGTTGTTGGTGCTAACCCAATGCATCAGCCCGTAGCACATTGACACCCACCTGTGTTGATGTTGGCGACAATGTAGATGATGGAATGGGAGGTACAAATGATTCTAACAGACACCAATTTAGCCCAGGTAACATGACCAAATCTCGTACTATTTGCAAAATAACAGTTGATGACATTGCTGAGGAAGTTCAATATTTAAAAATGTTGTGGTGTGTTTTGTTGTTGGTGCTAACCCCCCCCCTGTTATTGATGGTTTCATTAAGCGTGTATGGAAAGATTTGAGTGTTGATAAAATTGGTATGGTGAACATGTGTTTTTGGTTAGATTGAACACAAAGCAGGACCAGGAGAAAGCTTGTGGAATGACAGGGCTGATGTTTGATAAGAAACCCCACATAATTAAGCCATGGGATGCGAACATGTCCTATGATAAGAGTAGTATAGAGACCATGCCTATATGGGTCAAACTACCACAACTGAATGTTAGATATTGGGGCAAGTCAACTTTGAGGAAGATAGTGGGGTACCTTGGTCGAGTTATCAAGATTGATACTGCTACGCAAAAAAAAGAGCGTATGTGGTATGCACGTTTGTTAGTAGATATGGATATCAATGAGGGGTTCCCGGAGGAACTCTACTACACCAATGAACACGATGAACTGGTAACTCAACAGGTACAATACGAGTGGATTCCACTTTGGTGCTCTAAGTGCAGCCAGTTTGGACACACGCTCACAGAATGTAGGGTTGGTATTAAACAATCTAAAAGCCATGCAAATCTTGAAGTGGATGAGGATGGATTTAGGCTGGTGAAACAGAAATGGGTCCGTAAGAGCAAAAACTAATCACAAGTGCTAGTGGATCATACAAACACCACCAATCATGGGAGAGTTGAACCAGCTTTGAATATGGACACAATACCTTGCCAGCAACATGTAATTGATACATGCTTAGCCGAGAACAACAACATCATTCACATAAGGCATGATAAGGAGAACACCTCACCTAGAGCAGAACGTGAAACAATTCAGACCAGAAATGGGTTCGAGATACTGCAGGGTATGGAGGATAATGAAAATCTCAGGCCAATCACAGGAGAAACAAAAAGCAATGAGAGCAGCACAAACACTTCTACAGGGGAGGGGGGAATGGAGGGGACACACCCCACCATCCCACCCGATGAATAACATCTTAGCGTGGAATGTAAGAGGGCTAAACAACGCAAACAAACAAGAAGAGGTGGCTAGGTTCATATCCAACCACAACATAATCATGTTTGGTCTTCTTGAAACGAAGGTAAAGAGGAACGGTCTAGGTCGTCTTTACCAAAACATTTGTCCAGGATGGTGCTTCACACACAATTTAGAATGGCACAAAGGAGGAAGAATTGTAGTAGCTTGGAGGAGCGAGGTAGTCAAAGTAGATATCATGCGGTATCATAGCCAATATATCCACCTAGAGCCTAGAGGTCTCTCCTATAGCTAGCAGTAACTTCTTATGCACGTTTGTCTATGGGGCAACGGATAAAAATACAAGAGCAGAGCTTCTTAACCACCTAGCAGAATTGGGCCAGCAAGTTTCCAAGCCTTGGATTGTCATGGGTGACTTCAATTGCATAGCAAATCTCAATGAAAGAATCGGCGTCACACCCAGACTCACTGAAATCACCCCTCTGAGACAATGTATGGAGACATGTGGTTTATATGACCTGAAATGCAATGGCAGATTCTACACCTGGAATAACAAACAAGCTGGAGATGCTAGAGTTATGAACAAGATTGACAGGGCTTTGGGAAATCAACAATGCGAAGAAGCCTACCCTGACGTCGAAATTACCTTTCACCCTGAAGGGGATTTTGACCACACCCCAATGATAGCTTACTTTCTCAATCCCATTAATGCGACGAAGCTGTTCAAATTCTACAACCATTGGGGCAAAGATCCAGAGTTCACGGACATTGTCAAGAAAGTCTGGTCAACAAGAATACATGGCTACCTGAATTTCCAGATATTGAAAAAAATGCAGATTATGAAGCAGGAGCTGAAAAACCAAATTCTCCAAAAATCATATGGAGGATAAGCTGAGGAATGCAGAACATCAGCTAAATATAAGGCAAAATCAGATGCATTCTAATCCTTTGAATCCCTTGTATGTAGATTTGGAACAGGAAGCAGCTGAGATCCTTCGGAAGGCTAAAACGGACTACGCATCCTACATCAGCCAAAAAGAAAAACTAAATTGGCTGAAGTACGGAGACGAAAATACAAATCTCTTCCATAGGAGCATTAAAAACAGAAGGGCGAGGAACAACATCCGAGCTCTTACTATTGAGGGTAACACTATCACTGATCAAGGCAAAATTCAGGAGGCGTTTCTCCATCACTTCAAAGGGATCATGTGCGAGAAAATGGTGAACAGACAGAAAATCAACATGGGCATCATCAGAGAAGGCCCAGTTCTGAACGACCACCACAGAAACGCCCTCAACCTGCAGTTCTCACCTGATAAGGTAAAGAATGCAATGTGGAGTATTCATGAGGACAAAGCACCGGGTCTGGATGGCTACAACTGTGGGTTCTACAAAGCAGCCTGGGATGTGGTAGGAGATGATATTGTGCGAGCAGTGCAGAACTTCTTCAATACAGGGGTCCTTCTCAACGCATGGAACGTGACAGCAATCACTCTCATCCCTAAGAGTGCGTGCCCGAATGAACCTGGAGACTTTAGACCTATATCCTGCTGCCATGTCATTTACAAATGCATCTCAAAAAATTGATCTGTAATAGGCTAAAACTGGTTCTTAATGATATCATTGATAGTTCCCAAGGAGCTTTTGTTGCAGGTCGTAGCATTTTCCACAACATCCTACTATGCCAAAACATTGTGAAACATTATGAATGGAAGAACTGCCCCGCCAGCTGCCTACTCAAGATTGATCTGCGCAAAGCATATGACATGATGGACTGGGGTTTTATCAAAGATATGCTGATAGCTCTCAACTTTCTAGAAAAATTTGTCAGAATCATCTATACATGCATCTCCACCGCTAAGTTTGCTATTATGCTGAATGGACAACCCTCAGAGATATTTCAGTCAGCAAGAGGCGTTCGACAAGGAGACCCAATGTCTCCCCTTCTCTTTGTTATCGGGATGGAATACTTGTCTAGAATCTTAAAAGCTTCTAGCAGATCAAGCAGCTTCAGCTTTCACCCAAGATGCAAGAAATTGGGTTTCAATCACCTTATTTTTGCAGATGATCTGATGTTGATGAGTATAGGGGACCTCTCCTCAATCCAAGTCCTGGTGGAGAGCATCAAGGAGTTCACTAAGACCTCAGGCCTCCATGCTAACTGCAACAAATCTGCTATGTTTCTAGGTGGGCTGAGTAATGATCATAAAAATGAATTGACGAATGTTCTTCAATTCCCTCTTGGTACTCTCCCCGTCAAATATCTTGGTGTACCTCTTTCTTCAAAGCACATCTCAGCAGCTAACTGTGACATCCTCGTTGATAAAATGACTGAGAAAATCCGATCATGGCACGCAAAGTACCTATCATATGCCGCTAGACTTCAATTGGTAAATGCGGTGCTTATGAGTATTTCTAGCTACTGGTGCCAAATGTTCATCCTCCCCAAGAAAGTGATAAAGGAAATAAACTCGGTATGTCACGCATATCTCTGGAATGGTGATGCCAAAAATACTTCACCAGGTAACGTAGGTTGGCATAAAGTCTGCACACCCAAGAAGAATGGTGGTCTAGGAATCCGGAACCTCGAGACCTGGAACATGGCTGTAGTCGGGAAAATTTCCTGGCACATCAGCACTAAACAAGATTCGTTATGGGTAAAGTGGATCCATGAAGTGTATATGAAGGGTGGTAGGTGGAAACTGTTCAACCCTCTAATTACTTCTAGCTGAGCGTTTAAGAAGATCTGCAAGGTTAAAGATAAATTGTGGGATTCAATAGAGCAAAACAGGTAGTCCATCAGAAGAGTATACCGGCGACTGCCCCTTGAGGCGATGAGCTGGGCAAGGCTAGTATGGTCTAGACAGGTCATCCCCAAAACAAGATTCATTATGTGGCTCGCCTTCCTCAACAGGCTGAAGGCCAAGGATCGCCTATTTCAACTGGGTGTAACTCCTAACGATACTTGCCCTCTTTGTGGGAATGATAGTGAGTCTATTGATCATCTGTTTTTTGCATGTAGATTTAGTCACTCCTGTCTTGAAGCGGTTATGGCATGGCTTGGTTCTAATGTTTGCATCTCGTCGCTTAGCAACTTAGCCACAAAAAAATGGAGAATGACTACAACAAAAAAGAAGCTTTTTTGCATCGCCCTGTGTTGTCTGGTGTATCAAATATGGCGAACCCGAAATGAAGCAATATGGCAAGCCAAAGTCAAAGCCATTGATATTGTGTTGAAGACGATTAAGCACGACGTGAAGTCCCGATCCACTCTTATTTGTATCAAGGATAATGATAGAGATAGAAACTAAATGTATAGGACCATATATGATGTATAGTTTTTTTACTTATATGGCTTCCTAGCTTCTTTTTTGAGACCCCTATCCCTGAATTCTATGCATATGAAGAATGCAGGTGGAAAACCCTTTCTAGAAGTTGTGCTCTCTTAGCAATCTGGTGCAATAGCTGAATCCAGGTGATGAGGTCTGGGATGTCTTTTCTGTACATGTTATGCAGTTTACTAGTAATAGAAAATTCATTCATCTTCCAAAAAAAAAATAATGATAATAATAATAATAATAATAATAATAATAATAATAATAATAATAATAATAATAATAATAATAATAATAATAATAATAATAATAATAATAGTTAAATTAGTTTTGTACAAATTATAAAAAAAAAAGATGAGTGTTTAATTCACCGGTTCCTACTTAGGTCAAATTTGAACTTTGAAATTGAAGATTGAATATAGTCATTGTCAAAGAATCAATTCAACCAAAAACTTAACCAGATGGTTGAGGCCCTAGGATATTTTATATACTCTAACACGTCTCCTCACACGAGAGTCCATTGGGCTAGAAGTGTGGATGCACACAAGTAGTAAATATTCCACTTTAATGAGGGGTGAGTGAGATTCGAACCTGTGACCTCTTGTCATGTTGGCTCTGATACCATGTCAAAAAACCTATTCAACCAATAGCTTAAAGCGGTAGTTGAGGCTCTAAGATATGTTATACACCCTCTGTCCCATATAATTTGAAGCAAAGATAAAGTTATTGTTTTTTAAGAAAAAGGTAGATAATGGTAATAAATGAAGAGAGAGAAAATGAATTGTGTGGTTGAAATTAAAAGAGAGTTAAAATGTATGAATAAGATTAAAAGGCAGTAGTGGACCATAATCCAAAAATAAAATTGATACAAATTAAGTGAGACGAATCAAAAAAGAAAATGCTGCAAACTAAATAGAACAGAGGGATTATACTCTAACAGTTTTATACATAAACTTAAGTCTCACGGTAACAAAGAAAACAAAAAGTTATTCTAACTCACAAATTCCATAACTTACATAAATAAGAAGTGTACATAAGGTTAGTCGGAAAAAGGTCAAAGTCACACATAGGCCTAAGAAGCGTAAAAGAAATGTGCAACAATGATAAAAAATTCGAACACATGCAGAATTTGTAATTGGATTCAAATAAATATTGTATTACATTAACTGAATACAAATATTTAATTAATTATATTATAAATTGTACAATATCAATTTTTGGTAGGATACTTGTTTCGCACCTATACACTCAGGGTTAGGGATGACAATGGGTATTGGACCCAATCCGAATCCGTGGATTCGTATCCGTTTTCACGGATCTGGTTCCTTAAAAAATAGATCCGACGAATGGGGGTTCTTTTAAATTTCACGGACCCGTTTTATTTTTTTATTAAATATATATTCAATATTCTGGCTAAGTATTTCCAAAGTCCTAATAAGGTCAGTGATTACACGTCTACTCGTATTCCCATTGAGCTGATTTTATTTGTGATTATCTTCAACATTTTTTAATTCTTGCTTTTGCTGAAAATAATACTAAAACTCGTTGGATTCTTCGTGGTCTTAACTTTGCTTCTGGTGGCTCTGGCATTCTCGATGAAATCGGCCTCATTGCAGTACGTGTAATCACAAATTCCCTTTTGTTTACTTTTTTTCACTAACACATTTTTTTTATTTCAAAACTATATAAAATGGAACTACTTTAATTTTTAAATAGGTTTTAATATTATCAGAACTATATTATACTTCATTCTGGAATAATATTGCGTTTAATGTGAGTGTAAAAAAGCAAAAGCAAGTCAGACCCGTTTTTAGACCCGGATCCGTCACTGGATCCGCAGTATCCACGGATCCGGATCTGGATCCTTCAAAACTGGACCTGCGGATCCGGGTGCGAACTGAATCCTGTTCTTGAAAACAAATCTGGATTTGGGTCCATCTAGACCCGGTCCAGATCCGACCCGTTGCCATCCCTACTCAGGGTAAACCCTAAGCAAGGGCAAGGCGTGTCTACGCCCAGGGCCTCCCAAAAATTTTAGTTTTCAATTAGTGTTAGGTTCGAATTTTCTATGTATATAATAGTTTAGGGGCGCATATATAATCTTTCGCTCCGGGCCCTTAGAAACCTAGGGCCGGCCCTATAATACATTTTTCACCAATATTTTTAAGTGGGCTCATGTCTCACTTATGTCTAATTACTCACAAACTTTGATAATCTAATATTGTGGTATAGCCTTTTTCTTGGCTTATTCCCCTATATTTACATATTTATACATTCTTATGTCCGTGTATTTCACCAAACACATCTTTTCTAAACTTATTTACAACTTTCTAATTAATTTACCTCAGCTACTATCCAATTATCTGGATTGTTCTACCATTAGCTAGTTTTTTAAGATTACTTTTTAACATATAACTTCAGAGGGTGTCTTTTTAAAATTATTACTGAAAATAACATATTTCTTCCTAACATACTTCCTCTGTTCTGTTTTTGTTGCTACATTTGCATGGACTCGAAAATTAAGAAAAGGAAGACACAACATATAAAGTACAATTATATCCTCCACTATTTCTTAATTGAAGAGGGAAAAAAGTTAGTGATGTATAGAGTATGATAAAAATAGAGATAAAGTAGATATTTTTATGATTGTTTTATTACTAAAAATAGAAATGTAGCAAGTAATATGAAATAGTCAAATATGAAAAATATAGCAAGTATTATGAAACGGAGAAAGTATTGTATCAGTAGCAATCTCGAAAGAACGAATGAAGAGGCATCTCAAACACCAAGTCTTAACACGCAAAGAGCAATGAAAGTTAGGTTGTTGTGAAGTGATTGAAGCATTTTTATTGGCAATTAGGGGATGGGGGCAGCCTGCAGCAGCCTGCAAATATAGATTGAATTTTAAATTCAATTAATACAGAAAGTTTGTGTCTTGAATTAGTAAGCCGTTTCAATCACGGGTTAAATTGTCACACTTCATAATAACGACTCCCTCTGTCTATTAGTGCCTTTCATCATATGCCAATGACATTCCATACATATATTTCTTTCCCTCCCTTTGGTGTCCAAGCGGGTTTAAAATGGTCGGATATAACAAATTTTGAAATTGTAAATTAAGAATTAGCGCTTAATATAAGTAGCAAATAGATTCATTGGAATGAATAAAATATAAATGTTTATGTTTTTTCTTTTTGGATTACAAGGTAGGCTGAGAGAAGGAAATGACTATGAGATTTGATTTTAAAATCTTGCCTAAGAAAGACATTGTTTGTTCTAACTAAGACAAAATCTGATTCCCGATGTTTATGTATTTTACTTAATTGTATTTTTTGTCTTTTATGATCTTCAATATACAAACGTATTATATCCAATTTTCTACTCTGTTTTATTTATTTTGCTATTTTTGCTTGGATTAAAATCTTACTTTATAATAATATTATTGTAAGATGTTTGGATATATTGGGTACGATAATGATGTAAGATATTTGAGTGATGCTATCACCTGCGATATTATACTAGAAATTTCTTAATATATCCTACCCATCTTTTCTATTTTAATTTGTAGCTATTACTTTGCAATATTTTCATTTTGGATGAAGTCCTCACCACACACTTTCTTTAATATCCAAATGGTTTTTCTTATTTTCTAAATATTTGTGCAATTATGTCTAATGACAATATTATGGGTACACAAAACAAATTAGATGGAACAATCAATGCAAAAAGAAATAATACACACATTGGTTTTTAGATTTTGCTAGATTATGCAAATCAAATCAAAATTAAAGCAATTTGGAGCAAATACTAGCTATTTAAAAAGTTACTTATTGTGAATATGGGATAATCATATTACTATTTGCTTAAACATAAAGCTTAAAGTAGTGGCTAAGATAAGACACCATAAGTTCATTTCAACAATGCTCGAAGTTACTTATTATGATTTGTGAATATGGGCGGGGCATTTCTAACAGGGCCGACTCTAAGGGTGGGCAAGAGGGGCCGTTGCCCAAGGCCCCATATCAAAAAAACAAAGTTAATGATTCTAAAAGGTCTATATAGGTTATAAATTGCAAAAAAAAAGGACCCTAATGTGCCATTTCGCCCAGGACCCCAAAATATTTTGGGCCGGCCCTGATTCTTGACCCTAGGCAAAGTAAGCATTTGTTTAGGGTTTAGAGTTAGAAATAACCCAATATTTGAAATTTTGGTTTATGATGTAGACACTTAGAATTTAGTAATTTATAATTAGTTCTTTTATCGATTAAAAAGTAAATAGCTCGCCAAAGCTACATTTATAATGATATTTTATAATTATAATATATTCGGTATGTCTATCTTATTTTGCCAAACACCTGTTAAAGTTCAGAATCAACATTCTATAAAAGAGGTCCCATTTCATTCAGTTTATTAAAGACCCATAATGCTAACCACAACATAATCATATTACTATTTGTTGATTTCTAACATAATTAAGCTTTGAATTCCAGCCATAATCATGAAATGAAGGCTTCCGAGTATCTATCAATCAATATCTAAAGAAATCAACAAATCAAAATGGACAAAAACAAATTGTATTCTTCCTTTTCAAATCTTTAATCAAACAAAAGTTTTCAGCAAAATGAATACAAGCTCTTCTTTCACACCACAAAATCAGGGACACAAAACTTTATATTTACAAACAAATCAGGCCTACAAAAACCCTACATATTTGATATTACTAGCATTTCCTTTTACACTAGCAAATCCGCTGATGAAACGACTCATCATCATCATCCCCATGAGTTCCGCCTATAGGTAGAAGGCAGACCAATACCCTCATCACGAGGAGGTCACGATCGAAAAGAGCCCCTCGATTCGAGTGTACCCTGAGTCTTGACATATGAAAACGACTAATAACTACAAAACCCCGTGAACAAAAAATGGGACTGAGTTTAACCTCTCGCCAACCGTACATCGAGAGAACTCGATTGGGCTGAGGAAGATGCGTCATATAGTGACAGCTTCTTAAGCCTTCTATCTTGCTTCAAGCCGATGTTTAACATACCGTTATCTTTGTATGTCGATTGTTGTAGATGAAGCATTGCAAGCATGCTAAGGGCAAATAAAGCCGCGTTGCCTAGAACGCCACCTAATTTGTTTAGTTGAAGTGTTCGTTTGGTGGTGTTTAATCCATAGAATAGAACTCTTACGAAGATGTTTGAAGAATGCTCGGCAGGTGCACTTGCAGGAGGATTAGAGGAATTCTCGGGTTTCATGAAACAATTGGTGGCGTCTCGTACGTTTCCTACAAAATCCATGGCTTCGTCGATCACTTTGTATCGCTTCCCATGGTGTTCGGCCAATCTAAGTGCTAGAATAATGCGGCTTTGCTCTAATCGTGCGAGTGCAGCATCTCTTTCTGCACGCTGCTGAGTTTGTAAGGTCTGACAAAAGCAACATACAGAATACATAAGTTTATCCAATCACAAAGTATCACGAACAGCCAAACACCAGAGAAATTACACATAAAACTAAATAAAACCATACAATTCATGGATCAAATATAATCGACAATAACCTGTATTTTTTCTTTGGAGTGTCTCTACTCTCTAGTCCTTGGTTAACAATCTATATGCACACTATTACATTGACGGGTTGTTTGGTTGTCCGTGGAATGGTAATAAAAAGTTAATGTAATTTTGATAGGAAAATCTCTTGACAAGTTTAATAGTCATGTTTGTTTTATTTCGATCATATCATTTTCTTCACAAAATTTATTTACAATCATTAACATTTGGAGATGTAGTATTAGGTGGTAATGAAAAAATGTTACATAAAAACTTTTCTATGATCAAAATTTCATCATCAGAGGAATGATAAGATACGTTTCATAAAAATTTACACAATTCGTTCACATTACTACTATGTTGTATCAAGAACCAAACGGACCGAAAATAGCCCCGACATTATGCATAGGTGTATATCTATTCCTTAATTCTTATTGCTAATTGGCACCTCCCTTTCATGTATCTTTATCTATCCCCCTAATCCTCGTACAACTAAAAACCAACTTAAAGACAACAAACACAACAATGTCAGAGTCATAATCCCAAAAGATTGGAGTCGGCTACAGATACAAAAAGGAATAGGCCGGAGTGAAGTGGATGAAGTGGGCATACACTCATACTAGATAGTATTTGACAAACACCTCTAGCAGGGCAATTTGAGCTGTTCAAGAATATTGATGGCAGTTAACTGAAACAAATGCATGTGTGATCACATCTCTTCGCACACTACAGTCTAGAAAGCCAAGAAGATTTAAACAAGAAACCAAACCTATCCAAGCCACAAAAAATGAAGGGAATAGGAGGAGAAAGCTGAATCTACGTAATCCAAGTACCCAAATCATTGTTTTTATAAGTATGAGCAACTAAAACAGAGTTAGATCCATACTGTCCTCAATAAGAACCAAAACTCTTGCGCTATGAATTTGTCTGTGGAAACATTCAAAATAACCAAAGCGAACAGCCGTGCATTTGGTTAGCCTCTCACGGTCTATGTTACTTGGACTTGGGTATTGATGACGTATACTGGTACATGTTTAAGTGTTCGATACGTCTAAATATTCAATTTTATGCCTAAAATGAAGTGTCAAAGTGACATACCAATGTCCGAGCATCAAGGATCGGATACGCGTACGTGAAGCAAAATGAAGAGTCCGAGTAACATAGTTAATGCCTTCATGGTTTTATAGACAAACAAATATTACACTCTCGTGGTACCAATTTCTCACCAACGGACAAACTCTAGTTTGCTTTGACCAAAAAAAAGCTAGCAGAAGACGGGACATGTAGAGTAAACTTACTCTCATTTTCTTCGTAACTCAAAGAAAGAAAATATCTTCAAATGTTAACATATAGAAAAGAAGTCTCTCACAAGAGACACGCCAACCCAAATCGAAAGACATAAACATGAAAATAGTAGAATCATAGCATTATGCCAACTTATAATCTCATACATATTTGCCTATCAGTAACCGATACCATGAAATACGATTCTCAAGCCCCTAGCTACATTAGTCTCAAAGAAACTTTTGACATGCTCTATACTAAATGTAAAACGGGCAAAACCGTCAGCCACATTATACACAAGCATGAAGAAAATCGGTTATCCAAGACATCGTTGAGCTTTCAAGCACCAAACAAATTATATCCTCAACATCTGTCCCCATACCACAAATTCAGCAACTAGAGAAAGCCAATGCTTATTTAGAAAGCCTATCCTGAGGCTATTCATAGCTTAGAGTCCATATCAACAAATCATTATGCAAACTTTGAAGGCAACTGTAAGTTCAAGCTCTTAGACTGTTATCAAAATCCAGAATTTTGTAATAGTAGCTGTCAGTCTTTCACTAATTACATCTATAATATCCACCAAACTTAATACTTACTAACCTCCACTAATCATAGTCCTTACACACATTAAAAGGACCCTAATCAACATACACAAGGAAAACCACTAAGGTCATGCTTGTATTGAAACTAAATGTTTATGGAGAAATGAAGTCAAACTAAAAAACAAGGTTATTAAAGTAGAAAATCAAGAGAACACTCAACAAAGTTAAAAAATAGTTGAGTAATTGAGAGGAAAAAAATAGAAGAATTAGTCCCCTCATCTGGGTAGATATTTTCCCCGATGGGATGGAGGAGAAATATTTCCCTCCTTCTCCCAAAATAAGGTTCATCATCTTCCTTTACCTTCATTTTCATCATACCATTATACACTTTATTCATTTCTCCTCTCAAATTCACCTCTATTTACCTTTGTCTTGTATAGTTTGACTTTTATTTCCCCTTAAATATTTACCCAAACTGCAAGCATGCTATAAGAAGAAAAAATGCTACCACACTCAAAAGTGTTAGAAAAATAAACCCACACGTGACCCCATATCCAAAACTTAGAGAGATTGTCTAACATATGGGTTAGTTCTATCACCAATTGGTTTTAGAATGGGACCCTATCAGGTTTATGTGCAACCAACTCTCCTCTTATATCATATTGTGTACAAGCCTGTTAACATTTATCACAAAGTGCTACTAAGAATTCCCCTAACACACTGATCGAAACATCACAAGTCACAACACATAAATGCAAAATAGACTACTAAGCCAAAACCCCTTGACTACTTTCCATTCATTTTACCTCTATGCATTTGTTAATTCATTCCAAAAGCAAAAGCATTTGTCATATAATAATCAGGACTTTACCAATCATAAGTAAGTGCCAAATCAAACCCACCAATTAGCTAAATAACATTAACACATACAAACAATTAGCTTACTTTTTTTAATTGAATAAAAAAAGATAAAATACCAATAATGGCAATAGACAATAATCATTCCACAACCATTAAAGGTTCACTTAAACAAAGAAAAAGACAATCATAACAACCATATGACAAACAATCCCAGCATTAATTTGGTGGCTGCATCACCAGGTTTAAATTCATGAAAATTTATAATACACATAAATAACTGACAATGATTTAGACCACCCAAAAATTATTAATTATAAGGACAATTTCTGCAGGGCAAATAAATCTAAGTCTTTCCCAGTTACAAAATTGGCTCAATCTCTAACAAAAACCAATTTTCTGGGTAACAAGACCAAAAATAAATTTTCTTGCAATTTTTGGACAACAGCCAGATTCTTCAAAGATCTAAATTCTGATAAATTTAATCATAACAGAAAATCGAAAATTTACATGAAACCCACATGAAATTTGGAAGCAATGTATTAAGAATTAACATAGATTTTCAAGACATAAATTCAATTAGAATGTAACCCCAAAAAAACCCATCAAACTCATCAATTTCTTCAAAATATGCACAAGAACTTACAACAATGAGCAGAAAAATGGGAAAATTCCAACATATTAGAAATAAAACAATTTCCTTTTACCTTTCATGCAACAATTAAAAAAATCCCAACAAATGAATAACAATTGGTAGATATAAAGAAAACTAACATGAAAAAATCCAAGATGTTCTTCGAGATTCTCAAGGGCAGCACGAATGGAGTTAAGACTTCTAGCCTCGATAATGGCGGAATCCTTATCAGAATCCTTAAAATACACAAACCCATTACCATTAAAATCTTGATCATAGGAATGACCTTTATTGTTCTTGAATTTACTCTGGTTAGGAGAATTGTTATTGTGTTTAAATGATTTAGTGGAATTGAGGAAATGGGTACGAGAAATAGAATGAATTGCATCACTAAGTTTGTCATGTATATCCCAAATCTTCTCTAAAACAGCTTCAATTTCTTCCATTTCAACTTCCCATTTCATATTGAAGGATGTGTAATTGGAGGGAAAAAGAAAGATGGGATTTTTGGGGAGATTTTGGGGGGAAGATTGCTTGTTGTTAAGGGTTATTGAAAAAGAAAAAGGAATGGAAAAAGAGGAAAGCAAATCTTCCAATAGAGTTGGCATTAGGGGAAAAAGAAAAAAGAGGAATGATTTTGAATTTAGGGTATTTGAAATTTGGACATCTCTAGAGAATTGTTGATGAAATGAATGTATTTTTTGCCACACACACAAATGCATCTAGGACCCATTTCTATCACATATGTGGGCTTTGTTTTGGGTGTCTTATTATTGTTGTTTTGTTCAAAAAAAATTATGAAATTTGACACTATTATGATATTATCAAACCATTTTGGAGAACTATTGGAAATTATTTTTCTAGAGTTTTTGAGCTTCTATCAAACTCATGGTTATGAATAAGAGATTTGTAGTTTGTTGTGAGATTACAGGTAGGTCAGAAGAGGGGTCAATGAGAATCAAATTCAAATTGCTTAGAAAATATAATACTTGTCGCCACTGAGGTAAGACTCAACTCTTTATGGAGTTATTATTAACAAATTGTAGGACATTGTGTTAACTATGACATTCATATAACGTCTTTAAAATTGTTTACTTAGGGATCATTTATATAGTTTTGTGATCTTTACTCAATGGCAGCTCCAACAATATTATTTTTAGTAGCGTTAATGTGTGATCGAGTATAAAAATAAATCACTATAACTCAAATGAACGTAAAAATATGAGAGAAATGAATTTGAGTTCCTCCATCGTTAGTCCTACCCAACACAAGAAGGTGAAGGGAGATAATAATTCTATTTTTACCTCTAATACATGGATTTAGACCTACACATTAAATTGCTTGGCAATTATTTACACAAAATCATTCCGTTAAATCTGTCATTTTCTTATTTAGAGATTTACCAAATGTGAACAATATTCTTTCTATTTTTTTTTTTTTTGAGCCTATTCTTTCTAGTTCTTAAATCATTTTATTAATTGATGAAGAAGCCAAGGAGTGCAATAAACTCATGAGAGAACTACAATAGAGTAAAATATTTTTCATAAGTGCTTATTTGTTTAGGCGATACTTGAGGTTTTTCACTTATATTGGAGTTTCTTTTTGAGTATCTAAAATAAAATAAAAGTTAGACATCCAGTTTTACAAAATAAAACTTGTTTCAAATTAAAATTCGATATTTGATTTAAAAATCTAATTTCAAATTATTTGGTTTACAAAGATATTGAAAAAAAAGCCAAGTTCTTGATTTTGAAACAAAAACTTAAAACAATAGCCCAACAATGGGTAATTCGATTAAATAATTGATCTAATAGAATTGACTCGACTCTAAAATAGAAATATAATTACAACTATTTTTGTGTGAGACAGTCTTTTAGTGGGAAGACCTCAAAACAAGCCTGTGTAAAAAAAAGCGTCTCACATTAAAACCTTCTTTTTGAAAAAACTAAGAAAAGTGATTCATCATCTCTTAATAAACGAGCATAGTTGTTCGAAGAATCCATGACTGGACACAATACAAAACAAACAATAAAAACCGAATCAAAGAAAGTTGAATAGTATAGAGATTAAGATTAAGTTTCGAAAACATGCCAAAATAAAGCAACAAAAATTCCGAAATAAACCCTAAAAATTTTAAGTACTTAAAAAAAAACTATTCAAATATGGATTTGAATAGTATAGAGATTACATGTGATTTAGTTAGCACAAATTTTTGTGAGAGGCAGACTCTTTGAGTGACCATCTCTAATTGGGCCGACCCATTATATATTTTTAAAATATTATAAGTAGTCATTAAGAATGATGTAAGTAGACATTTAAGATATTGAAAGTAGGCATTAAAGATACGGTTAGTAAGCATTAAGAATAATGTAAGTAGACATTAAGAATACAGTAAGTAGAAATTAATCTTTAATGGTTGTGTTTGAGATACGTCTCTCAAGAGACTAGCTGGTTCGTTAGAAGACCATGGCAAATACCAACAACAAATTGAAGGTTGTGTGCGAAAATGCTTGAGAATGAGAGAATAGAGGAAGTTGAATAAAAGTTGTGATATGAGGTTAATGAGAAAAATTGATATCATCATCATACCCAATGTATTCTGTTCATAGACAAACTAGGTCAGGGTCTAGGGAGGGGAGGTAGACGACAACTCATACCCATACAGAAGAGTGTGGTTAGAGAGTCCCTCGGCTCTAAAGGGTCTTCAAAGAGAGCGGTTTCTGCAGCTATCCGATAGCCTGCAACTTACACCCACGTTAGCCATGCATAGTATCAACTAACTAAAGAAAACTCAACAAATAGAGTACCTACAAATAACTAAACAAATGATAATGGAAAGATAGGTGGTAAAGAGCGAAAAGGCAATGAACATAAACAAACGGTGGTCGAGAGGGACAAATCTAGTAATCTAAGACATGGATAAGGCGCCGCCAACTGACCCTATCCTTGGTCAGGTCCTTAGAGAGGTGGAGAAAAGAGTTAGACCTGTGAATAGCGATGGTTATTTCTAAAATCTTTTAATTATATTTTAAATAAGGCAGCTCGCGGCACATTTAAGCAGTCTCTATGAGAAACCGTCTCAAATAAAATTTTTAAAAAACCGAATACGCACCCTCTACTTCATCGATCAAAGTTAGGAGCTCGACCTAAGAATATAGGCTATAATGAAGCCCAAAAAAAAAAGGATATTGAGACATGGGCCTCATTGGAGTATATGGACAAAGGCCTTGGTCCGTTGGATGAGTTGCATAGATCTAACTAAAGTGTAAACAATAACACAAACACAAATTCTTAAATTAGCTACTCTTGTATGAGACCGTTTAATTTAGAAGTATTAATTCGAGTCATTGGATTGATTTCGGGTTAGGTGTTTCGGGTCGGTTTAATCCATATTGTTTTCACATCATAGTTAATCTTTTTTAAAGTCGGGTCAAATCGAGTTTGGGTATAAGATTGGGTAAATTTTGGGATCATCGGTTTTGTTTTAAACACCTTAAATCAAACCATTATGGTGAGACAAGTCCAATTAAAAATGTCAAATATAAAACCCGAGTATTTTAATATGTAAAGTGACAATATTAACATCCAAAATGACGTATTACCATCAAACTATCAAAGGTGAATATTTTAATTACGATAATGAATATTTAGCTTTACAGGGCTATTTTACTAATTGAAACTGTCTCACGATAACACGATCTTAAATGAGAACTTGTATCACTTGTATTATCTTATTTTATAGGACTACTAATTTTTTACTTTAGAGAATCGAGTGAATTTTTTTCTTTCATTGTAGGATTTCTCTAATCTACACTTTAATCAAAACAAAAATATTTCATACTTTAATATATTGGAATCACCCAAGTTACATCCATTCTCATTCATACAAATTTTGACTAATAATAAATCTGCAACATAAATCATGCATCATATTACAATTCTTGATTTAATAATATTCAGTGTATAATTTTGATCCATAATATCTTACTTTACATATAAATAATAAAAACATAAATCATTATATATATCACCATTTTTTAAAATCCAGCAAATTCATAAATTTTATTATTTTTATAGGTTCCATAATTGATTAAGCTTAACACAATTTGACACATATTTAGTTAGTCTTACAGATGCCTTTTCCCTTTACCTAACTTCTCCTATTGTCTTATTCTATAGATTTAAAAAGCGAATTTTAGTACCTATTTACTAGATATTTATGTTTTCTTTGAAAATGTTTATTATCATCATCGTATTCAATGTATCATGTCAATAAAAAATTATGATTAGGGTCTAGAGAGGAAAGAATTGCGACAACCCATACCCAATAAAAAAGAATGCAGCCAAAAAGTCCTTCGACTCGAGAAAAATCTTCTAAAAAAAATGTTCTTGCAAAGAAAAAAACTGAGTGAATTTTCTAAAATCGTTGATATTTATAGAAACTAATTGAGTAATTTAATTTAGTTAATTAGTCAACATTGTTGATAGAAACTTATGGCGTCATATTAAATGTCTTTTTGCAATTTGTTAGCCTAATGTTTTTGGATAAATTAGCTGTAATAATCCAACTTACATATTTAAGATTTTTCTACGATAATAATAATATCACCAATTGATTAAACAAGAACAATTCTAACTTTGAGGGATATTTTCCTAGGGTAATCCCGATAACAATGACTTGCTATAACAAGTTTTATTTGTTTTTAAAAAAGATAAATTAAAGTAAAATATCGAAACAAATGTTTTAAAAAATTTAATGAATTTTTATATTATTCAAAATTTTTTACATATATTTTTTAAATTTTCCTCTAATTTAAGTTAATTTTCAGTTTACTATTTAACTGAATTACCTATTATAATAGGTCATCGGGTTACTTAAGTTTATTTTAGGAAAATACCCCTTAAAGTTAGGATTAATCATAGTTATCAATAGATGAGAATATTATTGTAGTAAAATCATGAAAAGATTGGATTATTTTAGGTAAATTTTCCGAATTTTTTTCTCTTAACTAGCTTAGATTGGACTTTTTTCAAGTCAATATGAAAATTGCTTTGGAAAGTTTGTTTAGTGACTTTTGACATGTTAAGATAGTAATTTTTTTTTCAAATGAAAAGTTAGCAATCATACAATCATACAATACTATAAAAGTTCAATACTATAAAAGTCTTAGAAAATTCCAAGTGTCATCATTTAAAGAGGCATGAAAATATTTATCAAATTTAGAATTTTATATTTTTGTTTAAGTTTGAAACTAAATTAGGTAAAGTATTTATATGATATACTATAGCAATTGTATTTTGTTATCTTAGAATTTAATATGTTCAATTGAATGAAAAAAAATGATGTATCAGGTAAATAATTAAAATAAACATCAGTAATTATGTTTTGATTTAAAAATCATAAATCTGGTAAATTTAAGAACGATAGTATATAGTACTTACATTATTATTTGAAATTGTTTTTATATTTATTTTGCACTAACAAATTCGTGCTTCTATACTAGTTAATATATATAGCTCTCTAAACAACTAATCAAAAAACTATTTTTATAAAAGTCTCAATTCATATTATCTTATTTTGAGTTAGGTTTGGATTGAATTTGCTTTCTTGGTATTTTACTATTTGACCAATGAAAAGATACCATGCAAAATTCATTGCTTATTTATGAACCTGGATTATATGTGCTTTTTTCTGGAATATTTATTGTAGAATATATTAATGGGTGTCTCAAAGAGAAGTTTGCTTATGCCAAAGATCAATTTTTATAAAAGTTTAAGGCAAATTTGTAAAAATTATGATATGCTTCTAATAATTTTGTATTTTTAAATACCTAATATATACTTCCTCCATTCTAAATTCGTCGCAACATTGTAAAAATGACACTATTTATTTATCACTCTTAATTTGTGATTATTTTTTAATCTATAGGTCAAAACATAATCAAGTGAGAACTTGTTTGATTCGTCTCATTGCAAAGATGATTAATATCAAATTTTTATAATTTTTTGTTGCACATAATTAAATATATTAAGGATTAAATTAGTGCATTGGACTGCGTGAAATAGCAAATATTGCAATTTGCAAGTAAATTGAAACGGAGGTAGTAGTAAGAGAGTGTAGGCCTATTTTCAAAATACAAATTCTTACTTGAGACCGTCTTTTGTAAAGATAGTTCTCAAAAGCTCAGTCCAATTCTAAATATATATTGTTACAACTCTAAATATAGATTTGGGTTGGAATTTTGAGAATCAGTTTTACAAAAGACGGTCTCTCAAAAGAGCACCTGTTTTCAAAAAAACATATAGCAAATTCAATTATGTTGAAGTGCCCATGTGTTACCCACATGTGAGTTGTCCGACATCGGAGAAAGAGAAGAGTATGCATCACTTTATAAACTCAAGGAGTAACTCTTACTATCACCAATTGGTTTTAGTAGTGAACCTTCTTTGAATTAATGAGTGGACTACTTCTTCTACTCCTTATTTGAATTGCCCAGACCCATTTTCTAAATTCTATAAATCAGACATTTTAATAGCTGATATAACAATGGAGGGAGTTTACATTATGTGTAACGTCCAAATTTATCCGGTAATTGCAAGTAAGAGGTGGCTAGCCCTCTATATAAAAATTGTAAGATGATCTAATAGTTGGAAAATTTTCTTCTAAAATTCATAATAATTGGATATTCGATTATCACCACTCAAATATCGAAATGTAAAGGCCTTTAAAGCCTAAAAAATATTCTGGATAATCTAATTTATCCCTTATTTAGTGGGTGGATTCCAAGAAAAAAAATAGTGTTGAGATAATATCAAACTAGTTAATTTGAAAAATGTAATTCATATTACTCAAACTTCACTAACATTCTTTGCTCCTCCTGGCTAAAGGTGAACACGGTTCGGTTTGGTCTGGTTTGACACTAAAATCATATCAAATCAGAATTTCGGTATGAATTCCAGACCAGATCGGACCATTTAAATCACCAGATCGGACCGGACCAAACCGTTTTACAATGGTTCAGTTTGGTTTACAGTTTTTTATTTTTATATTTTTATCCAAATTAATACATGTATTTATGCAAATATATCACACCTACAATTAATAAATATAATAATGTGTAATTTAGTTGATAATATCAACATCATTCAATTATATATTGCTATGTAAAAATAACTAGATTATCCCCGTGCGATGCACGGTTTTTTCATTTTATTGTTTTTTATTATTTAAAAAAAACTAAAAAGGAATTGTAAATTATTGGTTATTGATTTTTAATGAATTAATAATTGCATATAATAGCTAATATTTAATTAATGTTTGATTTTAAAAATAATACTTTATAGGTTATGTATGATTTTATTGATATTATTTTAATATTTACTAAGTAGGCATAACAAACTATGTTAAAAATAAATTCTAATATTAATAAATTGTTTTGAGCATATATTACAATATTAAATTGAATAAAATATTTTAAATAGCGATAACATTGATATACAAAAAATAATTTAAATGATGATACAAATATCAAATTAAAAATAGCTTCTCTTGTATGAGACTATTTGAATGTTGAGACGGATTCATGTAATTAGCTTAATTATTTTATTGATCACTATAAGGTTGTAATTGACACTTAAAGAATTTATGAATAGAAAAACATTTAAAGTAATTGTGTCTATTTAAATAAAAGAATAAATACAAATATAAAACTAAAGTTGTTTGCTTTACGAATGCAAATATTTGTTTTCATGTTTGTCTGACATTCAATCTTTATTCACCAATTTATCTCTCCTTTTACCTCTAGTTACATTAAGTAGATTATTGAAAACTTGATTACATTAACCAATTCTAATAGTGTATTTACATATTTTGACTAAATAAACCAATTCCAATGCATTTAAACATTGTTGAGAAAACTCACCAATTTTAATTATTAATTGTGATAATATTTATTAGGATTAATCAATACCAATGGAAAACCCAATTCCATTATATTTAAGGATGACATCATCATCTCATATTGGAGGGAAAATTTTAATTCACAAAATGACACCTCATAAGTTTAAGGGTATGATGATGTCAGCGTTTTTTGTTTTAGTTATAGGTATAGACTACATCTTAAAATATCTAGTTAGCAACTTAATTTTTTAAATATAAAATTATGATTTTCGACCATAGTACGGTTTGCGGTCCGATCTGGTCTGAAAAATAAAACAAACGAAACCAGACCGTAAACCGTAATTTAATTTGAAAAAAAAATCAAATCAGACCATTTGAATCGTAGATCAAATTAAATACTAAAATTCCGATTTATTTACGGTTTAGACCAAACTTTATTTAGCCTTATTCCTAGCATCAATTAAAGGGATAGAATAGTTGACAATCTTTCTACCCCAAAGACAAAGGATTTTCAATTGGGACCCTTGTTTGATATATTTTCTTTTATTTGGAATATAATCCATAATCCATGAATGAAAATGGTAAAAACTTTCACAAATTCTTTAAAGTGATTTTTTATAATATTAAAGTAATTAATCATTTTCAATTTTAAAGTGACTAATTATAACCTTCAAGTATCAAAATTGTCACTTTTTATTGTCTTAAAGTAATCTCTTATGATCTTATCGGAATTATTTATAGATTTAAAGAGATAAATTTTATAATCTTAAAGTTTGGGGATTACTTTTAACCTAATTTATTGACCACTTACAATCTTACATGATCAGTTAGAGAATTAAGCTGATTGTATGTATTCGTCTTTGTGGTGACACGATTTCATAAAAGACTTGGTTGAAAAAAAGATTCTTGAAAAAAGCCATGAAGTTCCCATCTTGAAAGACTAAATATGGAGCATATCAAGGACAAGAACACCATGCAAATTCTATAATCAATTAAAGCATGAATTAAGCATTGTTATTGTTATTGTTATTTATTCTTGATAATTAAGAAGAGAAGGTCTTACCTGAGGTGGAAAGTCTTATTGTTTGGTAGCCAAGGATGACTTGCCTGCTTAATTATCTTTTGATTAAGAGTCTTAATCAAACTCTTAATTAAAATAGGTTAATAGTAGGCAGTCTCCTAGGCTATCTTGACAAACTCTCTTATTTCATGCTAGACTTTTTTCTTCAGTTTGATTATAATCATAAGAAGAGATCAACGGCATTTGCGAATACAAAATACTAGTAAAGGGTAAGTCAAACCACATCTGTACAAAACTTACTAACTCGATTGTTATTATTTCGTTTCTTATGAAACACATTTCAACATTAATAGATCTTTTAATAAAATGTTTATTCTGATTATGTTCTATGCAAAGTTGTAGACCCGAGCCTGAATGTCTCTACTAAAAGATAAGGTCACAAACCAACTTAATAAGAAAAAAAAAATCAATGAAGAATAGTCTATAAAGGGTAAAGTTGTATTCTCATAGAGAAAATATTTATTTCATGCAATTTTCAACCTACATAATAAATAAAATTATTGCACTAATCAAATTTGTATGGTATACATCCATGACTTGTGTTTCGTGGTGGTCAAAGGATGGAATTTGAACATTTAATCACATGCTAAGTAGAGGATCCATACAGTATATTATGTGACTTTAAAAAGTCAAATTTAAAATCAATAAGAAATTCAATTATCTCTAATAAAATTTTTTGCAATTAGTAGTATATTTACAACATTTAATCTGTCAATTTATAATGTCCAATCTATCTGTCTTCTATATTACTAAAGTAAAACACGCTTACATCAACAAAATTAAAAGTCGATGAGGTGTCAACCTCTAAGTAAATTTTTCCCCTCCAATTGCTTATGATGATGTCATTATAAGAGCAAAATTCAAAGCTATTAATGTGCATTATTATTTTCAAAATATATGGAAAATTGGACATTTATGTTTTTATAAGTAACTTTGAACTTTTTAAAAGTACTTAATTAATAAAGTACTTTTCCATAAGTTAAAATTGCCCACTTTTCCATAGAACTATGCTAATAAATAAAAGTATTTTTCCATAAATTCAAAGTTTTAAGATATTTAGTTTGTCCAACAATATTAGTATTACTTGAGGTATTTGTTAAAAGGTACCTTGAAGTCTATAATAACTATTACTAAAACAAAACACTACTGATGTCATTACTTTTTAAAATTGCTTATGTATTATTTTCTCAATAAAATTTTTTCCTCTAATATTCAATGATGATGTCATTATCTTTATTAGTAATGTTTATATCTTTGACTTTTATATTTTCTAATTATGACTATAATATTATCAATATTGATTAATTTTTTACTTTTTAAGTTATATAATTTAATATATTAGAGGATCATATATTTTATTTTATTTTCTTTCAATTATGTATAAAATCTTTATGATCTTATTTATTAAATGAGTATATGATATCTTGAGATGGTTAAAACATAAAGCCATAAATTTTTTTATTTTTTTACTTAATCAAATATGTCAAAAAAAATTTATGAAACCATGCATCCCACGAGCATTATCTAGTCTATAAACCATAAGCTATCCGACAGACTGATATAAATATGTCATAGCTAGCTTATAAAGCATTTATACTCATTCAATTTGATTAATAAATATCTTTAATACTTAATGTTAATTATATACCAAAGTATCCAAAGCAATATACTTACTCTGTTCCAAGTATATAAAGTCTGAATGTTTGGCAATTGACTTTTTGGCTTAGTTTTTGATTGACTTTTGGCTTTTGACTTGTTGGTTAGTCAAACAGCCAAATAAAGTGTTTGGTAAATGGCTTTTAAAGCAGCTGAAAAGCTGACTTTTAAGCCAAAATGAAAAAGTTGCTCCAGCTAACTTTTTGGGTTGACTTTTGACTTATAGGCCCACTTTTTTTCTAATAAACAGCCAACAACCAATATTCAAATTTATCAAACATCTCCACAAACAGCTAGCTTAAAAGCCAACAAAAACTGACAACATTTCTAGTTGGTCAAACAAGCCAACTAAAAAACCAACATCCAACCTCCAATTACCAAATACCCCTAAATCTGAACTTTTGTAAATCAATAATGTGACGTTATTTTAAAAAGTCAATATAATTAGCAGCTTATATGCATGTACATTACTAAAAGCTTATACGCATGTTCATTTCTAAAAGTACAAATCAACAAATAAAGGGTAATTGTGGAACAACTTGTTCCACAATTAGTTGTTGGTGGGATAATTTGACTATTTTTACTAAATGGTAAAACAAATTACTCCCTCCAATTCACCAGTAATGTCCCATGTATTTTTGAAACACTATTTATCTCTTACTCTTAATTTGTATTTTATTATTAATCTATAAGTTAAAACATAGTCAAGTAGGATCTTGCTTGATTCGTCTCAATATAATAATTATTTATATCAACTTTTTATAATTTTAAATTATACACAATTAGAGATATTAAGAACTGAATAAGTGCATTGGATAGCTAGAGAAAGTGCATAAAGCAAATAAGACATTAGTAAAATTAGTAATTGATTCTTAATAAGTCAAGATACATGAACAAAAACATTGATCAACAACATTTTTAAAACCTTTTGTCATTCTTGTCATAAAAATTAACTTTTTTGGTTAATATAAAAGTTATTTTCAAATGAATTTATTTGACGATTCAACAAGATAAAAATCAATTAACAAATTAACAAATCCGATAAAAAATCAATTACAAATGAAAAAAGTATATACTTCCTCCGTTCCATTTAATATACCCACAAGTCACAACCACTATCTACTTATAATAATTTTTTATTTACTCCATATACACATAATATACATCATCCCCTCTTTTACATCTGATTTGCTACCTTAAAAATGAGTGACCAATGATACACTAAAGCTGAAATATATATATATATATATATATATATATATATATATATATATATATATATATATATATATATATATATATATATATATATATATATATATATATATATATATGTTGAAAGTGAAGGTATGCTATAATTTTACGTCAAAAATAAGATTGCATATGATGAATTGAGCTATCAACATCCACTACAAGAAAAATCATTTTTAGCAACAAGTTTTAGCAACGACTAATTTTTTTTCGTAGCGAAAAATACAAATTGTTGCGAAATCATTTATTGTTGCTAAAAAGTCGTTGCCAAAAAAAAAAAAATTAACTTTCCACCACTAAAAATAATTTTACGGTTTAACCCACGTTTTTTGCAACGAAAACTATACAAGTTAAAACTTTTTAATTAATTCACAACCGTACATTTCATTGTAAAAAATAAATAAAAATATAAATACAATAAAGTTATTGCCAAAACTATTTTCTTAATTATCAATCGCAGCCCCTCTAACCCAAACCCTTATCTATCAAACATATGCTAAAAAATTATCTCACGACCTATCATTTTCCCAAAACCCATTGAAGTCCCCTTTCCCTCTCAAACCTAGGTGAATCCCGCCTCCCTCTCAACCCACGACAATTCTGCCGCCGCTGCAGCCGGTGTGCCGGCAGTTCTGCCGATGTTTCTGCCACGCCGCGACGATCTCCTCCTTCAGCCGCCTCCTAAACCCACGACCCACGGCTGGTAATTTTATTTTGCTTTTTTTTTTCCCATGAATTTGTGGGTTGCAGTTTTTCAATTTGTGGGTTTTTATGGGTTCTTTGTTATACATTTTGTCTTTCTCTAATGGTTGGTTATTTTATGCGTATGGATTGACTTAGTTCTTCAATTTGCTGGGTTTTACGTATGGATTGTCTTTCTCAACCGAAATCGTAATCTAACAGGAAATTTCTGATTGGATCTTGTGTCTTAGAAATATTTTTCAAACATTATCATTTTAAGAACAATGCAATCAATACAAACAAGCTACTGGTGTTGCTTAACAAACTCCCTGACTAACTCCATAAAGCGAAACACATCAGTTACCTAATTGAAAAGTTGCGCTTGACTAAAATGCTAATCCTTAATGCTTGAGCTACTTCCAGTTTCTGATAGAATTCTACAGGAACTATGCTCGAGTGTTGATGGAATTTTGTTTCTCACAGTAATTGTAATCTGAGTAGAATAAGATCAAACCATTTCATCAATTTATTGCAATGTTAGCGGATGTTAATTAACTTAGGAGTTTCAAAGGCATAAGGAACTTCGAATTTGCCTTGGAGAACCTTCTGAATTGAAGTAATTTTTGTTGGTACTTAGATTGGATCGGGATGGTGTTATGATATCATGAGTTGTTAACTATTGTCTATAAACAACTTAATTAATGAAATTTTGGTTGAGTTGTACTTAATTAAAAGCAAACATTGATCTAGTTACATTAATAATTATGTGCACTTGTAAATTTTTGGACGTTTTCAAAGTGCCTTTCACCTGTAAATTTTTGTATAGAAAACTTGTATACGGTAGGAAAATTATTTTGGAAAATTGCCTAGTCCATTACTTGTATATGAATTACGTACATTTTGAACGCACGACATTTGGGACGTGTAATATTTTGGGATATGAATTAGTATATAATGATAATTGGTGATATTAGTTTAGTTGGTTATAAATTATTTATTAATTTAATTGTCTAATTTATATATAGATTGTAGGTTGTTTCATAAGTAACAAAGTCGTTGCGAAAAATGTGTATGTTTTTTGCAACGGTAATAGTTGAGGCTTAAAACAGTAATCACAAGATGCAAAAGATAGACTACCATGCATTGCAACAACTTATATTGTTGTGAAAAACAGATATTTAACATCGATAAAAGTAGTAGCTAAAAATGCAAAAGATTTGGCAACGACTTTTTTTGTTGCTAAAAACATTGTAGGAATTGCAACGACATTTCTTTTGCAACTATAAAACTCGTTGCAAAAAAGTGCAACCTTTTGCAACTACCAAAGTCGTTGCTAAAACCTTTAGCTACGGCTGTACCCGCAACAACAGAAGTCGTTGCAAAAAACATTTTTAGCAACGAAATCCGATTTTTAGCAACGACTATTATTGTTGCTAAAACCAACTTTTCTTGTAGTGATCAACAAATTTTGAGTCAATTTTCTTGGTCTCACCTCTAGGTTGCACTAGTAAGTAGTGATAGAATATATACTTCCTCCGCTCCATAATACTTGCTACATCTCACTTTTTTACGCAATCCAATGCACAATTTTGATCATTAATATCTTAAACTATATTTATTTAAAAATTATAAATATTTAATATTATGAAAGTATGCGATTAGACGATTCAAACAAGATCCCACTTGACTATATGTTTACTTACACATTAGTCGCAATATGTAAAATAAGCTTGAACGATGAATAGTGCACAAAATCGAAATATAGCGAGTATTTTGGAACGGAGGAAGTACATGATACTCAAAATGGGCAAGATAATAAATAATGCATGCATGACAATTGACAAGTATTCCTTAATACCAAATTAAATATTATTTATTTTTTAGGAGTATTTTTATTATTTAATAAAAGATAAAATAGGGCCCTATTTTGACCTCTTAACTTAGGAGGGGGGAAAAGGGTAAGCATCCTAAACCCTAGAAATTAATCATGGATGCTTCATTGCTTTCAAATGAGCTTTTCATTTTTGGTAAGGAGGTGTTTGGTTGCTATTTGTTGACTGTTAGTTGATTTGATCGAATTTTTTTGTTATCATATTTTACATATTTCACTATAAAAAAATGACTTTTATACTATGTAACATAATAATAAATATAATTACTTTAGCTATATAACATAGTAGCATATAAATTTTTCAACTACCACACATACTCTCGGAAAAATGGTAGATAGAATTTCCGACTAAATCTCATATAGTGACTAAATTGTCGAGGAAACAACTCAACCAAAAGCTTAATTGCGTAAGAAGGAAACTCAAACAGAAACTTTCGACAAAATAAAGGTATTTGAAAATTTTTGGTCATTCGAGTGGACTTATAAAGTCAGAGCTTTTTAAAATAAGTGTGAAAATGATAGAAAATATTTAATAGAAATACATTGAAGAATTATTATTCACTCTGTGGCAGTATAATAGGTGCATTTTCATTATATTTTGCGACTAGAGTTACCTTTTAAGATAGTAATACTAGGATTAAACACGGGCATTATACACGGTACATACTTTTGTATATTACAGATTATAAGAGTTTATAATATGTAGGACCTTTGATCAAAATTTAGCAAAGTCACCATAACAAACATTTTACCACTTCTCGGATATGCTTGATAATTATCAATTAGGCATTAACAATTCTGAACTAAATGTAATCATAATCATAATATATAATAATAAAACTCAAAGTGCTAATGAAGTTATTATAGTGATACACTTGGATAGATATTATGATTAAATATTCCTTCATAACTGGATGATAAAATTAAATTTTAGAAAGAAATACTAAAATTAGTAAACTCAAATGGCAAAACAAATGATTCCATGAAGTGATGACAAATTGACAAATGGCAAAACAATTGCAGTTGAATATTCATAAAGTGATGACATTTGGCACAATTGATTCAGAGAGTGACAAATGACAAAAATATTTCTCAATTAGTATATTGTATAATGATTACTTCACAAAGTGATTTTTAAAAGGCATAGTTATAATATTTTATCATATACGTATTTGTGTAGTTGTGTTAAAACATGACAAAACTTCCTAATTAAGTCCCTCTTTGAGAACTATATTTTGTTTATAACTTATAAGTATATACTTCATCTTAAATCTTCATTTTATTCAATTTACTCTAGCTCATTAGATCAAAATTTTAATATTTATTCATATCGTACGTTTAACTTAAATCATTTATCATGTTATTGATACTATATTTTTAAATTTTTAATAATCTATATTAGTAAAAAAGAAACTATTTACTCAAAGCCTTTTACGACCCCATTATTTATCGGAAGAACATGAAGGGATGGAATATATGTTGCTATGAAAGTCAATATTTTATTCTTCATACTTCATAGATATGGGAAAAAGACGCATATATACTCATGTCATTTTCATTTTTGCACTAGACTTTTACGCAATTGAATGTGTTATTTTGATAATAGATTGAACTAAGCACATTTAAAAATTATTAGAAAATTAATACTATGAAAATATATGACTAAACGATTCAAACAAGATTCTATTTGACTATATTTTTCTTAACAACAATATTATTAATAACCGTAATATAACAAGTATTGCAGATTAAGTATGACATACTTCTTCCGTTTCATTTTACTTGCAACACTTACCGTTTTTGAAAGTTTCATATTACTTGCAACATTACTATTTTTGGCAAAAATAATCTACTTATTTTATCTCATTTTATTCCTACCCCACATATCACCATCAATCATACATCATCTCATTAATTATTTAATATACCCACAAGTCACAACGTACCACTATCTACTTATAATATTTTTTTTATTTCTACCCCACATACCACCATCAATCATACAACATCCCTACTTTTACCATACTGATTTGAAGACCCTTAAAAAATTTATCAAACCCAATGGTGCAACTAAAATGAAACGGAGGAAGTATTTGGTTTCCCTATTCTTCTTGTCTAATCAACATGATGGGTTCTCAATGAAAAGCAAAATTCTATTGATATACGTGTTTGGTTTAGGTTTTCATTTTATTAATCAAAGGAATAAATAAATAATTGCACTTAAAAGTTCATATCATTTAAATGATTGGTCGATGTTCTTTGTAATCAGAGAAAAGGTATTTCATGATGAGGTCTTTAGTCAAAACCTACTTTAGATTTCTGTCTTTTCATTTTAGTTAGTGTGTGGACAATTGATGGACATTATTATTCTTGATCCAAATGCATCCCATTCACAATACACAACTTTTTGCTATAGACTGTCTATAGATAGACGGTAAAATATGGGCCAACCCATTTTGCAAAATAAGTAACTGGTTAGTTATCAGCCTTATTTTTAAATTTAAAATTATTGGGCTAGACTGTTGGGAGAACTGTCTTTGTCATAGACGGTCTCTCAAAAGACCTTCTGTTCACAATATATACATTTCTCTAGACTAGAAAGAAAATAAATTAGGAGTATTATGTTTTGTATCTTCAACTTAAAATACAAGGAAATACTGAATTTATTATTAACATTATAGGAGTAGAAAATTTAGGGTGAGAGAAGTCAAAAATTGTCAAGAATTTAGTTATCTAAAGACTTTTTTTAGGTTGTTAACACGAGTAGCATGTATTGTGACCAAAACTAGCTATTTGTTGACCAAATACCAATTTATACATATTCTTTGATTCTTAGAATGGGTTGTTATCGACTTTGACTCAAATGATAGATTCAAAATTGTAATAAAAAAATATTTTTTTCTGGCCCTTTAAATTTGTATCATAAAAGTAAAATATGTGAGAATATGAAGTATAAATTTATAATACGTTTTTAAAAAAACAGAAAGAATATTATATGTTTGATAAGGTCAACTTGAAATTGGATCTCACGACAGCCTAAGAGGCAATTTGACAATTATAGAAATAACGTCCTTGTAGTAAAATCAAAGATGAAGTTCAACCTTCCTAATTATTGTGGAATCCATAAAATCAGTTGTCAAGCTTTTGTGTTCTCCACTACAAAAACAAGGAACATATCCGCCAACATGCCCAATACCAATTCATATGACACTCGAAAAATTAGGATTAGTCCTTCCGTACTACTCATTTAAGCATCTGCTTATTATTTTTAATTATTTTTATTTTTTGATAATAACGATTATTTAGCTTTATTTTAATAGAATTTATATATTTTAAATCTCTTTTAATTTCATCTACAAAATTCACTATTTTTGTTTATTTATCATTAAATACTCATCTCGCTGTCTAATTAAATTTGCATCAATAATAAAAACGTTAATTTTTAAGAACGTGGTAATTAATAAAGAGGATGAATTGTCTGAATGATATTAAAAGAGTGTTAAAATGTATGGATAAAATTAAAAGAAAGTAGTAGACTATTGACTGAAAATAGAAATGATATAAACTAAGTAGAACGAATCAAAATAAAAATGTTACAAATTCAATAGTACAGGTGAGTATTCATATATATACCTCAAAATATACTTTATTATTTCTTGTTATTAATGCTAATTTAAAGTGTACTCCGAATTTGATATTGGGAATATGATTATGTCACAGCATAATGCATTAGCAGCAGGTTTAGGCGTTTAATGGTATGGAGCATCACTAAAACAAACCACTACAATAATAAAATGAAAAGACGATAAAATCCTATTGTCCCATAATTTTTCATAAAATTAAATATTAATAATATTATAATATTATTAATCATATTAATTAGTAGTATACATTAAGTATTAGTATGTTTGTATTATTATTAGTCGTACAAATAAAGTAATATTTAAATAAATATAAATATATTAGTATTATTATTAGTCGTATATAGTGGTATTAGTATAAATACTATAGTATTACTATGATATAACTAATTATATAATATTACTATGATTAATATTTTGCCAATACTACTATAGTTACTAATGTACTAATTAATACGTACTAATAACTACGCTAGGGAGAATGATTTGCTATAATAGAGTTAAAAGAGAAAGAAATTCTCACTTTGGTGTTGATTGAGAAATATTTTCCAAATTAGTGTTCTTGTAAATAATGGAATTTAGTTATTTATATTTCTTGGTTTGGAGACTCCAAGCCTTTAGCTTTTACTCTTTGAAAAGTACTTCAAAATCAATCTCTACAACTCTGTTTTATGCTATATGCTAATTTATTAACATTTTTTAAAGAATCATAAAATTTAGAAAAATATATAATCATTTAAACAATAGAAAAAGTCTTATATTTATCCAATATTTCAACATCAAATATTTCGAATTAAATACTTCAGATCAAATATTTGAGAGCAAATGTTTTTTCACACCCCTAATTAATACTAGTCTTTATCGTTACTTTGAATTTGAATTTGGAAAAATCACAAGTTTAAAAAATGAAATAATAATCCAAATAACTTAAGTTTTTAGTACTTAAATTTGGAAAAATAATGTGCAATTCCTTAAAAAAAGACCTTTTTCTATTGTTTAAATGATTGTTATTTTAAATTTTATGATTTTTTAAGGAATGTAAATAAATTAGCATATAAATTAGTTGTAGAAAATTAGAGATTACGATTTTTATATACTCTTAAAAAAAGAAAACCTAGAGGTTTGGAGTTCCAAACTTAAAAAATATAGACTAGTAAATTCCATTATCTACAAAAAACACTAGTTTGGGAAATATTTCTTTCTTTTCCAACTCTATTTTAGCAAATAACTACACTACGGAATACTATTGCTAATAACAAATTTTAGTATTTATAACAATTGGTTAAATAATACAAGTAAATAGTAATATTTATATTGTAGAATTAATACCAAACACGTCTTAAAACTTGCTTGGTTGGGAGTAGTGATCATAGGACGAGTGACTTGTAAAGTTTAGGGACCTCCTTAAAAGTTTCAAAGCGCACATAATTGAGGACAACTGATGTAATATACTTTCTCCGTTGCATAATACTCGCTATATTTTCTATTTTGGAAAATTTCATATTACTTGCTATATTTCCATTTTTAGTAAAAAAAATTAATCATTTAAAGTTCCACCTACTCCTATTTTTATCCTACTCTATGCCTCATTAACTTTTATACATACCATTATTTAATCTTTATACTATTTCCAACTGCTTAGAGTTCCAAAATTTTTAAGGCTCAAAAAATATGTTTTTATATAGAAAATTAATATTAACTTGAAATAATTTAGTATAAGTTAACATTTTTGGCTATGTAATAGAAATTATTAGTTTTTATTAAATAGTTAAAATATGAACAATATAAAACAAAAGGGATATTGTATTATTTATGCGTCTTAAGTTTTTAGGGGTCTTTTTATCTTTTGCTTTAGAGCCCAAAATTAAATGAGAAGGCGGCTCCACCTCTGATTTTTAAGTGATCGTTGATAAACGATAATGATTTTTGGTCGCACTCTAGTCACGATATATTTCATTTTTCAACCAATCGAGTTGTCGCATATATATACAGGATTCCATATACACAAATTTTTAGATTCCACGATGAGATCATCTTGATTAAGCTGGCAAACTATACACTCTGAGTTTTAAATTAATCACTTATGATATTAAAGTGATTACTTAAAATCTTAAAACGATCAATTATAATCTTAAAGTGATAACTTTATATAGTTTCAAATGCTCACTATCAAGCTCAACGTGATCACTTATAATATTAAAATAATCAATTAGAAAAATAGATTAATTGTATGAGTCTGTCTGTGATGAAAAGGTTTTATAAAGGGAGGTAAGAGTCAATAATAACAAGGAATATATCCATATTTATGGGCAATTTCAAAGATGCATCAATGAAAGAAATAATAATGACCAAAATACCACTATAGGAATCTTAATGTTTACTTATAAATACACGGCTTTCAAGCTTAATTCTATGGACTCAACAGCTCAAGAAATAACTTGCCTTATGAAGAATGGCCTTACATGAAGTTGAGAGTTTCATTGTTTAGTAGCCAAGGATGACTTGCCTGATTTTTTGTCGTAGAGATCTTACGATCTCATGATTCGATGTCAGGCAGTCGTCTTTGGCTATCTTGACAAACTCTCGTCATTCATGTTAGGCTTTCTCTTCTTCTTAAGATCTCGTCGAATTATTTTGGGTGAGTTGTACCTACTACTCTCTCCATCGGTCTTAATTTTTTATTTAAAAAATATGTCGTGTAAAAAAGTATATCCATTGGGCCGCCATTTTGTAAATACCTATATAAGTAAATAGGTGTTCCGAAATTAAATTTGAGTAAAAAATATTATATATTTGTATTTCGTATGAGTAATATTCAATAAACGTAACTTTATGTTGCTAAATTAAGTTTGAGTAAAACTCTATATTTCAAGGAGGAAAAGAAACTTGAAAAAATCATTAAAAATATACGTTCAGTTAGTAAAAAAGGTTTTATGTACAACAAATAAAATGGATTTGACCAGATAATAAACATAAGTTCATTAAGCACAAATATTAGGCGAAAGTAACCCATGCTTTCGTCGAATTATTTGATCTTTAAATTATTTGAACTTATTATTAACTCTAATACTCTTTCCTATTCAGCCTAATTGTCCAATTTAGTTTTTCACATTTGCCGAGACAATATTTTAACCCTTAATATCTCAAATTATTCTTAATTAAAAATTATAAAAATTTGATATTAATAATCCTTGTATTGAGACGAATTAAACATGATCCTACATGACTATGTTTTAACTTATAGATTATGAGTATAATACAAATTAAGAGTGATAAGTAAATATAAAAATGGTACACTTAGGCTGAATAAGAGGTAGTATGAAGTTATCACAAGATGTGTTTTACCTTTATTAATGCTGTAGTATTCATTCTGCATGCACTCTTTGTACTATTCTGTTATGAGCTGTAACCACCTCTACTATAAAAGAGGTGTACTAGCACTAGCTGTAAAGTGAACAAATATCACAAAATAATGCAAAACTTCTTTTTCTCTCTACTAGCACTGGTATATTTCTTGAATTGTTAGAGCTCCAAGCATGCAACAATGGTGGTTCTAACATGGTATCAGCCTTATCTCGGTCCTAATTTCTAGTTTTTAGGTCTCATTTGCTTCCGCCATTCTTGTTTACTACTTTTTTTTTCTTGAACCCTAAACATCTTCTTCGTTCTTTTTTTTCGCACACAATGCCTTCTGATTCTGTTCTTGATCCAACGCAAGATCCTTCAAGCATCTATTATTTGCATCCTTCCGATCATGCCGGCTCTAAACTTGTTTCTATTCCTTTTGATGGCACCGGCTACTCGGATTGGAAACATTCAATGATAATTGGTCTTACCGCCAAAAACAAAATGTCCTTTGTTGATGGTACCTTGGCTCAACCTTCTTCAACTTCATCCAATCATAAAGCTTGGATTCGTTGCAACAATATGATAATCGGCTGGCTCATCGCTTCTATGGATCGTTTGACTGCTAAAAGTATAATGTATTGTAGTACTGCTCAAGAAATCTGGTCTGACCTTGAGGAACGCTTTGGTCAAGCATCTATGGCACAACTTTATTCTCTCCAAGAACAACTCACTAACATGTCTCAACAACCAAATCAACATATTGCTGATTATTTCACCAAAATGAAGACTATTTGGGATGAACTTGATCATCTAAGTCCTCTTCCTTCTTGCAAGTGTAATGGATGTTCATGTGGTTTAACCAAGCAGTTTCTTAAACTCCAACAGGACCAACGCATGATGCATTTTCTCATGAAAGTGAATGATAATTTTCAGCAGGTACGGACCAATATTTTGATGATGGAAGAGGCTCCCTCTATTTCTCAGGCTTATCGCCTTTTACTTCAAGAGCAACGACACAAGGAATTAAAACAGTTATCCACTCCTATGCCTGATTCTATGGCTTTTATTTCGGACCGTAAATCTAATTACCAGCGTCAATACTCTTCCTCCAACAAAATGTCTGATCGTGCTACTTTCTCCGGTACTAAATGTCCTTCCCGCTATTTTTGTGACCATTGCAAAATTAGTGGCCATTCTATTGATCGTTGCTTCAAGATTCATGGCTATCCTCCTCCTACTAAATCTGGCAAACGTGTTGCTAAATCTTGTTCATACTACTGCTGATGATATTCTTCCTTCTGTTGAGAATACTGGTCTTACTACTACTCAATTTAACACTCTCCTTTCTCTCCTTGGCAAACACAAACAAAGTGATGTTTGATGACTGTGCTCCTACTTCTACCAATTTTGTCACTAATTCTAATCTAGCAGGTATATCTTGCCTCCTATCTCAACATGATTCCTCTACTTGGATTTTAGACAGCGGTGCTACCGATCATGTGTGCCATTCTTTTTCATCATTTATCAATCTTAGACCACTCACAGGCCCGAATCATTATATTACTATACCGGATGGTCGCAAAGTCTGTGTTCATATGGTTGGCGACATCCAACTTCTTGACAATATTCTTTTGTCCAATGTTCTTTATGTTCCACAATTTCATTTTAATCTTGTTTCTATACAACGTTTATGTGCTGATAATAAGCTTACTCTATATTTCACTCACACTCATTGTTTTATTCAGGACCCTTTGAAGAAAAAGCCTCTGGTTCTTGGTAAAATTTCCCATGGTCTTTATTGCACACCACAACAATCTCTTGCAACTGTTTCTCCTTCTTCCCAGGTCAACTTAACAACTTATGACAATAAGACTGATTCATCTTTGTTATGGCATCTTCGCCTAAGACACACTTCCTTACACAACTTAAAGCTAGTTTGTCCTCATGTTGATATCAAGAAATTGAAGCATCATGTCATTTGTACTATTTGCCCAAGAGCTAGGCAACCTAGACTCCCCTTTACATCTAGCTCTATTAAGACTCTTGCCCCTTTCCAATTAATACATATAGATGTATGGGTCATATACCCAACCAACATATAATTCTTGTTCTTATTTTCTCACTATTGTTGACGATTTTACGCGTTGTACATGGATTTTCTTAATGAAGAGCAAGTCTGAATCTGTTTTTCATCTTACAAATTTTATTGAATATGTTGCTACCCAATTTAATAGCACAGTCCATACCGTCCGTTCCAATAATGCAAAAGAATTGTGTCACGGCCCTATTTTACAAACTATTTTTCCAAAGGCATTATTCATCAAAAGAGTTGCGTCGACACACCACAACAAAACGGTGTTGTCGAGCGCAAACACAAACACCTTCTTGAAGTTGCTCGAGCTCTTTATTTTCAATCACATGTTCCTCTTAAATTTTGGGGCAAATGCGTTCTATGTGCGTGCTTGTTATCTCATTAATCGTCTCCCTATGTCCAATCTTAATTTTATTTCACCTTATGAGAAATTATATGGTCATGCTCCAAACCTTACTCATCTCCGCACATTTGGTTGTCTTTGTTACATCTCTACTCTTAAACAAGGTAACAAAAAATTTCAACCTCGAGCCGATCCTTGTGTCTTTTTGGGCTATCCCTTTGCTCAAAAAGCATACAAGGTTTATAAGGGTATTCTCCTTCGTGCTACAGATCAATTATCTTTACGGGCCTTCTCTGATTCCGATTGGGGTTCATGTGTCGACACTCGTAGGTCTATCACTGGCTATCTGAGGCCAAATATCGAGCCATGGCCTCAGCCACCTCTGAAGTGACCTGGACAGTTCGTTTACTTGAGGAATTAGGGGTCACCAACCTACGTCCAGTCACCTTACATTGTGACAATCAGTCCGCTCTCAATATTGCTCATAACCCCGTTCACCATGATCGCACAAAGCATATTGAAATAGACTGTCACTTCACTCGGGAAAAGGTTATGGAGGGTTTATTACAACTGACGTATCTTCCTACCTCCAATCAACTAGCTGATGTCTTCACTAAAATACTTCCTTCTACACCGTTTCAGCAACTTCTGTCCAAAGTTGGCATGTTTACTACTCCCAAGCTTGCAGGGGGATCTTGACGTATTGTGTTTTACCTTTATTAATGCTGTAGTATTCATTCTGCATGCATTCTTTGTACTATTCTGTTATGAGCTGTAACCACCTCTACTATAAAAGAGGTGTACTAGCACTAGCTATAAAGTGAACAAATATCACAAAATAATGCAAAACTTCTTTTTCTCTCTCCTAAACCCCATTCTTCTTCCTTGGCTCTACTGGTATATTTCTTGAATTGTTAGAGCTCCAAGCATGCAACAATGGTGGTTCTAACATACAATTACCTGATCTATTTCTATTTGAGTTAATACTAACTAGTTAGTATTTAATATAATGATCAATATGTCAATGAATTTTGGATTAGGAAATGGATATAAGTTCCTACCAAAGTCAATTTTTTTTATATTCTCGTGGTAATCTTGAGGTTTTGGATTTTCTACGTGGTAATTAACCAAAACTTTTAAAAAATCCACACGGTAACCCTGAGATTTACCAAAGTGTCCCGCCGTGACGTTTTTGCGCATAAAACGTCAGCAAACGTTGATTTCAAAGCTTAAGGCTATTGTACGACTATCTATGCGACTTACCATTTTAAATTACATCGGTATTAACCTTTTTTCCCAAAACAAAAACCCTTACTCTACCATTTTTCATCAAAATCATATTTGTTTTCAACCAAATTCAAATATAGCACTTGAAATGGTGAATTAGGGCTTATGTTTTGGGGAAAAAAGGTTGAAATCGATAGAATTTGAAATGTGAATCTCATAAAATAGGTATACAAACAACATTACAGCTTCGAAATTAACGTTTGCTAATGTTTTATGTGCAAAAAAATCATGGTGGAATAATTTAGTAAACCTCAGAGTTACCGCGTTGATTTTTTAAAGTTTTGATTACCACGTGAAAAAAATCAAAACCTCAGGGTTACCACGACGTGGTGTTTACCTTTTTTATTACATGATAAACTGAGAATTTTTTATTACATGATAAACTGAGAAAAGATCAGAATTAAAAAAGGAGCATACATCCTTCAACTGAAACAATGTCCGATACTCTACCAAAGTTAATATATTATTTTTCATAGCTAGATTTGGGAATATGAAGTGTGCAACAATCTCATGCGAGGTCTCCAAAACACTAAAAACTATTGTCATCGCTTTTATAACTATTTTTATCTTTGACTTTATTACTCATAATGTAATGTATTAGAAAACCATATATATTATTTGTTTCTTTTTTCAATTATTTTTAAAATCTTTATTATTCTATTTATTAAATGAGTATTATTTAGTATATTGGATATTTGAAGATGGTTAATACGTAATATACATTTATTCGGTTTTTTTATTATTTATACAATTGGTTACTTAAATGCAATGTTTAATTCTAAAATGATTCAGATTATGACTATTTTTATATAAGTCAATTATATTTTTCATGACAAAAACTATTTTTTTCATTGAAATTTTATAAAATAATTTTAAATATTTTTGTGTTAAATTTGATTTTGAAATGTGTTATTACTAGTTATAATACTTCATATAAATAAATGTAATTTATATCGAAAAATTTAATAAAATCGTACATCGCACGGGCACTATCTAGTAATAACCTAAAGTTGAAATCATTAGAATTAAATTTTCATATTCCAATACACACCTTATTTATCACATATAAATTTTGATTTCAAATAATTACCAATGTATAAGGAAAAACACATTCAAATGAAGTTATATTATTAGATTCATTTTTATGCTTAACTTTATAATATTCATTTTATATAATTTCTATTCTTATATAATCGAAGACATTAATAATAATAATGATAATAATAATGATATATAATTAAATATTAATTTCGATAATAATCTATTTTATTATATTCCTTAGTTCCTTTAATTTGAAATTGCAATAATAGTATTTGGTATATAAAAATTAAGATCAGATGGGATCATTTAAATTGTGTAGATGGTATTAAAAAAATAAAAATATATTAATAAGGATATTAAAGAAAGTAATAGAGTTATTTTCATAAAAAAATTAATAGCAAAATAAAAGAGACCAATTGAAATAAAAATATATCATATTACGTTCATAGAGAATATAAAGCAAGCAATATGAAGTGGAAAGTTGGTTGTCATCTTTCAAGGATCTAAAGTGCTTTTCCATGGAAATGTTTTTAAATGATCTAAAGCAATAGGAAAATGTCAAATTATGGCATCATTCTTGTCTAATAACATGATATCTTCTTACAAAAAAGGAAAAACTATATTTTTATATTCTCTCTGACTCATTTTTATTAGTAATTCTTATTGAATTTGTCTAATTTTTATTTTAATCATGCACAATCATTTTGTTAAAATTCATCTACATTTTTAATTTACTTTTACATCCTATCTAAACATTTCAGACTTTTCAATAAAATATTTTTTTTACTATTTTTATCCGTTTTTCTTGATTTTCACTCTATTGTACCGGGACTATTTCTTTGAGACAAAGGAAGTATGTGATTGGTTGAGGTTTTAATTTTTTTTGATTAAAAAATTAATTGCACTTCAAAGATTTAGCGTTTGAATAAATGATTGGTCGATGTTCATTGATATAAAAAGGGGCAATCCATGATGAGGTATCCAAAAAGATATGTTGAGTCAAAATTTACTTTAGATTTCTATGCTTTTTGTTTTAGTGCGTGGAAACTATTCTTGACATCATATAGTCATCTACTTGCTCTTTTTCGTTCTTCGACACTAAGGGGCAATCCATGATGAGGTATCCATATATATATATATATATATATATATATATATATATATATATATATATATATATATATATATATATATATATATATATATATATATATATATATATATGTTGGAGTTTGGTGTGACTTTGAGTGCACCAAATGGAGTGTTGATGATGCTTTGATGGTGTATGATCATGGTTGATGGCATGGAGATGTGTATGTAAGTGTGTGAGATGGTGAGGAATGGTTTTGAGTGGGTTTAAGTGGGCCCAAAGCTTAGAGGCCCAAATGAAGCAGCCTCACGCCATTTTGTAGAAGCGCTCGACCCATATAAAGGCTGCTCGAGTCGAGCCAGCTTGCACCAATCGAGAAGCCTCCTGGATCTCCGCTCGACCCAAATAGTATTCCGCTCGACCCAGGCCAAAATTCGCTCGACCTGGTCGAGCGAGGGTCAGCTGCTCACTGTTCTGTTTTGCGATAAATCCTACGGGTTATTTATTAGGGTAGGGGCCCTCTCCCATGCATCCATACATACTCCCCTATATATATAGTGAATGTAGTGCATGAGAAGCTAGGTATTCTAACCCTAAGCCAAACACAAACCCTTTCTTTCTCTCTTCTTCTCTAGTGTAATACTCCATTGTAAGAGTTCTTTGAACTCCATTGTTTCTTCACATAATACAAGCAAGCTAACCACCACAAGGAGGACGTAGCCCACATTGGGTGAACCTCGTAAATCTTTGTGTCTTTGTTTATTGCTTTCTCTTATTGTTCTCATTGCTTATTTGAAGTGTTTGTTTGTTAGTTTGCATAGAACACCCTTACCAAAGGTCTTGGGTGTTTATTAGGGATAAAGTTAGAGACTTTATACCTTAGGGCACATCTTATTTCAATTGGTATCAGAGCAAGAGGCTTTTGTTGGTGTTTAGGAGTGTTCAAGAGTGCAATACTTGGGTAAACATGTCTTCAATGAAGCTAGATATTGAGAAGTTTGATAGGAGTGTAAATTTTGGCTTATGGCAAGTCAAAATGAAGGCTATATTGATACAAAATGGGGTGCACAAAGCTCTTGAAGGTGAAGACAAGAAACCTATTGGAGTAAGTGAAGCAAAGTGGGAAGATATGGATGCTAGGGCTCTATCGGCTATCCAACTATGTCTCTCAAATGAAGTTTTGAGAGAAGTTGTGAAGGAGACCACCTCAAAGGGGATATGGGAGAAGTTGGAGTCTCTTTATATGGCAAAGAGTGTGACCAACCGGCTACTCTTGAAGAGTAGACTCTACGATCTCCGTTTGGAGGAAGGTAAACCACTTAAACCTCATCTAGATGAATTTTATTCCATTGTGATGGATTTGCAAAATATTGATGTGAAACTTGATGATGAGGATTTGGCCATTTACTTGTTGTGTTCATTACCACCTTCTTACAAGCATTTTAGGGAGACCTTGCTCTATGGTAGAGATAATTTGAGTAGTGATGATGTGAAAAATGCTTTGACCCAAAGGGACTTGATTGATACCCAATTGTCTAGCAAGTCATCTAGCACCTCAAATGATGGATTGTTTGTGAGGGGTAGAACTAGTGAAAAGGGTTCTACTCATGGTAGTGGTAGCAAGAGTAAAGGTAGGTCAAAGTCTAGGAGTTCTAATAAGAACAAGACTTTACAACTATTGCAAGCTCAAGGTCACATTAAAAAAGATTGTTGGAAGTGGAAAGAAGAATTCCAATGATGATGAGAGGTCTAGGGATGGTTCTAGTAATGCGAGGCTAGCTATGCGAATGATAGCGATGATGGAGGTGTGTTGGTTGCTACCCATGACTATAAGGGTGAGAATGAATGGATCCAGACTCAGGGTGTTCCTTCATATGACACCCAACAAGGACTTGTTCACTACCTATGAGAGGGTAGATGGGGCAATGTCACTATGGGCAACAATGCTACGTGCAAGGTTGTAGGTGTTGGTAGTGTTCAAATGAAAATGTTTGATGGTATGGTGAGGACATTTGTGGATGTTAGGACGCGTTAGGGGTTGAAAAAGAATTTGATTTCATTGGGCATTTTAGACAAGAATGGTTGTAGAATTACTTGTCAAGGTGGAGTTATGGAGAGTTGTTAGGGGTTCACTAGTAGTGATGAAGGGGAAGATGAATGGGAGTTTGTATGCTCAGAAGGTTCTTATCTCGAGCTCAGTCAGCGTCTCCCAAGTGTCATGACCGATGAAGAGACCAAACTATGGCACTTGAGATTGGGTCATATGGGTGAAAGGGAATGCATGAGTTGAGCAAGCAAGGCTTGTTTGGTGGTAAGAAGCTTGGGAACTTGGGCTTTTGTGAGCATTGTGTTTATGGGAAACACAAGAGAGTGAGCTTCAAACCGGCTATCCACAACACCAAGGGAATACTTGATTATATCCATTCGGATCTTTGGGGGCCTTCTAGGAAGACCTCACTTGGTGGGTGCAACTATTTGCTTACTTTCATTGATGACTTCTCTAGGAAGGTTTGGTGCTACTTCATTAAGCACAAGGATGATGTGTTTGTTGTCTTCGTGGATTGGAAAACTATGATTGAAAAGAAAACCGGGAGAAGCATCAAGACATTAAGAACGGATAATGGCCTTGAGTTCGTTGATAAAAAGTTTCTTCAATATTGCACCAAAGAGGGAATTGTGAGGCATAGAACATGTGTTGGAAGACCTCAACAAAATGGTGTAGCCGAGAGAATGAACAAGACTTTGTTGGAGAGAGCTAGAAGTATGATAAATCAAGCTAAGTTGAGCAAGAGGTTTTGGGCCGAGGCCGTGTCTACGGCATGCTACTTGGTGAATCGTTCTCCACACACCGCCTTGAACTTCAAGTCCCCACAAGAGGTATGGTATAATTCACCGGTTGATTATTCTAATCTTAGAGTCTTTGGTTGTCCGGCGTATATCCATGTTAGTGAGGGAAAGCTTGAACCTAGAGCTAGAAAATGTATTTTCATGGGCTATGGTTTGGGTGTAAAGGGTTATCGGGTGTGGTGTGAGAAGTCTAGAAAAATCATTACTTCTAGGGATGTTGTGTTTGATGAAAATGCATTGGTTACTCCAATTGTGGAGAACACTCTTTCTAACAATAATGTAGGTACATCCGGTGATACACAAGAGGAGGTGGAGCCTTCCAATATTGAAGAAACCGATGAAGGTACTCCACATGAAAAGGAAACTTTGGCAACTCAACGTGAAAAGAGGAGTATCATTCCTAAAAAGAGATACATAGAGGAGTGTGACTATGTGGCTTACGCTCTCACAATTGCTAGTGAGGTGGAGAGTGTTCATGATCCTAGTACCTACAAGGAGGCTATGGCCTCAAGTGATTCCAAGAAGTGGCAAGTTGCTATGAAGCAAGAGATGGAGTCTCTTACAAAGAACAAGACTTAGGTCATCGTTGAAGCACCTAGAACCAAGAAGGTTGTGGGGTGTAAATGGGTATTCAAGAAAAAGGAAGGATCGACAAGCACTAGTGCTCCGGTGTATAAAGCAAGGGTTGTTGCAAAGGGGTTCAGGGTGTAAATGGGTATTCAAGAAAAAGGAAGGATCGACAAGCACTAGTGCTCCGGTGTATAAAGGGATCTTGATTTACATCAATTGGATGTAAAGACAGCTTTCTTGCATGGAGAGTTGGAGGAAGAGATCTACATGAGACAAGCAGGTAGGTTTTGAAGTGATGGGTAAAGAGAGTCATGTGTGCCGCTTGAAGAAATGGTTGTATGGGCTAAAACAATGCCTAGACAATGGTACAAGAAATTTGATTCATTTATGCTCTCTCATTACTTCACGAAGCTCTTATGATAGTTGTGTCTACCTTAAGAAGCTTGATGGTGGAACCATCATTTATTTGATCTTATATGTGGATGACATGCTTGTGGCATGTAGTAGTTTAGTTGAGGTGGAGAACTTGAAGGTGCTACTTTCAAGTGAATTTGATATGAAAGATCTTGGTGAAGCAGAAGATACTTGGGATGGAGATTTTTGAGGGATAGGGCAAAAGACATCTTATACCTTAGTCAAAGGAGGTATATTGAGAAAGTATTAGGAGATTCTCCATGAGTGATGCAAAAGTGTTTCTACACCTCTAGCTTCTCATTTCAAGTTATCAAGAAGCTATCACCTCAAACAAAACAAGAAGAAAAGAAATGGATGACATCCCATACACTTACTTGCGGTTGGTAGTGTGATATGCGCTATGGTATGCTCTGAGATATTGCTCATGCGGTTAGCATGGTGAGCAGATTATATGTCGAATCGGGTAGGGCCATTGGGAGCGCTAAAGTGGTTGTTGAGGTACTTGAAGGGTACTTCAAATGTTTGTCTCAAGTTTGGTAGAAATTCAAGTGTCTTGATTGGGTATTGTGATTCCGACTATGCGGGTGATTTAGATGCAAGGAAGTCTACTTCGGGGAATGTGTTTACATTGGGTGGAACGGCGGTGAGTTGGCAATCGTCACTCCAAGATGTTATTGCCATGTCCACCACCGAAGCGGAGTACATATCTATCGCCGAGTCGTTCAAGGAGGCTAAGTGGTTGAAGGGATTAGTTGGTGAGTTGTGTCCAGAGATGAGCTTGGTGCGTGTTCATTGTGATAGTGAGAGTGCTATCCATTTGGCAAGGAATCAAAATACCTTCCATAGGAGAACCAAGCACATCGACGTCAAGTATAATTTCATCCGAGATGAAGTTGAGCATGATAGAGTGCGGTTAGCACCAATTAGCACTCATGATAATCCGGCCGACATGATGACGAAGCCATTGCCCACTACCAAGTTCACTTTATGTGTGGACTTGGTTGGTTTAGAAGCTTGCTTGTGGTAAGGCCCTTAAGGGGCATGTATGTGGTGTGTTAGTTTGATTGCTTGGTTGTTTGTGGTATGTGATGGATGGAGTGTCTTGGAGGAAGTTGTGGACTTGGTGTACTCAAGTCAAGGTGGAGATTGTTGGAGTTTGGTGTGACTTTGAGTGCACCAAATGGAGTGTTGATGATGCTTTGATGGTGTATGATCATGGTTGATGGCATGGAGATGTGTTTATAAGTGTGTGAGATGGTGAGGAATGGTTTTGAGTGGGTTTAAGTGGGCCCAAAGCTTAGAGGCCCAAATGAAGCAGCCTCACGCCATTTTGTAGAAGCGCTCGACCCATATAAAGGCTGCTCGAGTCGAGCCAGCTTGCACGACCAATCCAGAAGCCTCTTGGATCTCCGCTCGACCCAAATAGTATTCCGCTCGACCCAGGCCAAAATTCGCTCGACCTGGTCGAGCGAGGGTCAGCTGCTCACTGTTCTGTTTTGCGATAAATCCTACGGGTTATTTATTAGGGTAGGGGCCCTCTCCCATGCATCCATACATACTCCCCTATATATATATAGTGAATGTAGTGCATGAGAAGCTAGGTATTCTAACCCTAAGCCAAACACAAACCCTTTCTTTCTCTCTTCTTCTCTAGTGTAATACTCCATTGTAAGAGTTCTTTGAACTCCATTGTTTCTTCACATAATACAAGCAAGCTAACCACCACAAGGAGGACGTAGCCCACATTGGGTGAACCTCGTAAATCTTTGTGTCTTTGTTTATTGCTTTCTCTTATTGTTCTCATTGCTTATTTGAAGTATTTGTTTGTTAGTTTGCATAGAACACCCTTACCAAAGGTCTTGGGTGTTTATTAGGGATAAAGTTAGAGACTTTATACCTTAGGGCACATCTTATTTCATATATATATATATATATATATATATATATATATATATATATATATATATATATATATATCTATATAATTTTGCTATAAATACATTTATCATGTTAAAAAAAAGTAAATTTACCGAGTGGGAATCAGGCATGCTCTGTTATATAGGATAGAATATTGGCACGTAATATAGACTTTTAAACATAAGATAGAAGTTACAGAAATGAGTATGCTGAGATGGATGTGCGGTAACACATTGATGGATAAAATTAGGAATCGAGAATTTAGAGAGAAACTAGGAGCTAGTCTCTATTTCTGCAATGATAAGTGAAAATAGTAGAGAAAGACCTTTAACGCCCCCGTGAGGAGGATAGAATTTAAAGCATTATAGTAAAAGCTAGCTAAGAGAAGTAGAGGAAGACCTAGGAGAACTTGGGAGGAACAAATACAAGTTGATTTGCATGAGTCACGCCTCTCTGAGAACCTGACTAGAGATAGGAGTAGTTGGAGGCGTCTTATTCATGTTATAGGCTATTGATTTCCTTTCGCCTACTTATTGGTGTTTGTGCTCTCTGGCTTTTCTCGTTTTTATTGTTTTTTATTTTTTATCATTACTATTACTATTATTTAATTTTAATTTAATTTAATTTTAATATATTTTATTTACATGCATTTTATTTATATTTATTTATGTTTAAGGGTCAAGCTTGTATGATAAAATGTAGGCTTGTAGAGTTAGTTGCAGCTTCACTCAGTTCTATTCCTTGCAGGAACTTCTCTAGTTTTTTTCGCGCCAAGAGACTCTTTCGTCGCGCTCTCCTCTATGAGTATGAGTTGCCACCTTCCTTCCATCCTCAGACTCCGATCATAGTTTTCTATGAGTGAGATACACTGGATATTATGAATTAATGATGATGATATATAAACTAAAAATAGAATAAAAGAGTTAAAAAATATGTGAATAAGATGAAGAGATAGATATAATTTATTGTCGAGAATAGGCAAACGTATTTGATTTCATATCTCATCAAAAAAAAAGTTGTAAAAACATTAAAACAGATAAAATCAACAAATATAACATATTAAGATTGATGAAAAAATTTAATTTGTTGATAAATGAAAAAACTAATATCAAATTCACTACTACATTCTTCAACAAATTTTGTACCCCTCATGATGACAATGTCACGTTTTGATAAATCGACAAATTGATGTACGTGTTTTCCTTCTCAATTGTTTACAAATGACGGAAAATACAATCCTTTTTGGCTCTCCACAAACAAGAAGATACATATTAATAGTTTTCAACTTTTAAGATCAAATTTAAAATGTCAAAAATTGTTTTTAACATATTTAATTTAAATATATCTAATAAATACGTTCAGTTGAATTAAAAAAAGATTGAACCAAATTCAAGTATGATTCAACCTGATCCAAATAACAACTCAAGATTTCAAAAAAATAGTTTATCTGAAACTTGAAATAATAACACGAAATCATATTTTTCCTGATAATGACCAATACATAATCGAAACTGAATCGAAATCAAATCGCACTACAATAAATTTTAACTTTTTGCGACATTGGATTTAGTGGCATTAAAAATACCACTGATTCATATTTTTAGTGTAATAATTATTGATTTTTAGTTTAAGTTTCATTATGAAGTGATTTAGCGACACTTCATTTAGTCTTTAGTGGCATATGTAATTGTCACTCTATAGTGACATTTGTGAGAAATGTCACTAGATCCTATGTCGTTAAAAGCTTTAGAGTGACTTTTTAATATGCTGCTAAAGGGTTTAATAAATATCACTAAATCCTCTATATACACTATAAAACCTTTAAAATAGCAACACAGCAAATTATATTGTAGTGTCAGATTCAAAATATATAATATCTAAACTCATCCAAATAGTGGAATGATACATTAAGAAATATGTACACTATCAACTTGCATGGAATGATACTTGCACATATAGAAATATTGACCAAGTTGAAAAAACATCCATATATTCCAATAAATTAAAGGATTGCATATGATTAGTTGTCTTGTCAAGATCAAAATTTTTGAGTAAATAAGACGATCCACTAATGCACGTCGACAATAGCAAGGAATATATCCACAATTATTGGCAATTTATATGATGCATGCATGCATGAAACTTGAATATTATCATGATAAGATCTTGCGCAAAGTCAACAATATAATATTATTCCTCATGCATATTTGAGAAAAGAATATAAATTATTCAAAATACAAATATAGAAGCGTGAGGTTTAGCTATAAATACCAGCTCCTATATGTAATGAAAATTAAAACACAAGGAAAAAAAATATCATATTAATATTATTTGGAATTTTAGGGCTGTTACAATTTTATCGAGAGCAAGCGAGAAAGAGAGGCCTTCCATGAAGTTGAGAGTCTTATTGTTTAGTAGCCAAGGATGACTTGCCTAATCTTTTATTCTTGGGATCGTGATACCATCCCATGATTCAATGTCAGGCAGTCGTCTTTGGCTATCTTGACAAACTCTCTTCTATCATGCTAGGCTTTTCTCTTCTTTCTACGAAGATTTATGTATACCGCAAGTTTTTGGTGAGTTTTACTCCTACCTTTTTTTGAATAAGGAAACTAATTGTTATTTATTCGCATTACATTCTAATCAATTCTTTCACCTTACAACCAAATCCATTAATTTTTTATGTAACTAAGTTTGTCATCCTATCAGGGCCGTCGATTAGCAAGGGCAAAAGCGGGCTATCGCCCAGGGCCCTAAAAATTTTTTAAGGCCCTAAAAAACTTAATTTTTATGTATGATAATAATTTGAATTAAACTTAGATATAACTATATTTTTTGTTAAGTGATAATGAGTGATTTGTGCTTTTTTATAAAGTAGTTTAAATATCAACAACAAAAAATAAAAAGTGAATTATATTATTTGTTACGTCTTAAGTTTTTAGGGGCCCTTTTAAATTTTTGCTCTGGGGCCCAAAAATAAATCAGACAGCCCTACATCCTACTTTGACTTTTATTAATTCCTTAAGTATATATTCATACTTAATCCAAGCAGACTTTAAGAGTAATAATTACTTAACATGTTGTTATATCATTATGTAAATATTACAAAGTTTAGAGGAAGTGTGTTAATTTATGTAATAGGTTATGCCATCCACGTACGTATCAATTTGTATTCTAAACATAATTACCGTAATAATTGCATTGATACAATTAATTTGACCATATTTTGTATTTACAGGTGGTGTGCAAGATGTTCGATTACTTAAAGTAATTTTATAAAAAGTCTTAAATATTAGTTTTTGTTAGTTTGCATTGCTTTATCTTTAACTTAATTACTTAATATTTAGGCTCCAAATTCATAAATTAGAATTACAATAAACTAGGTCTCAAAATCTTTTGTGATTTTTTGCTCTAATCCTATCTATATTACACTTTTGGTTGGTACAAAAGGTTGATATAATGATATGGTTTATAGTATATGATTCAATCTCTATTATTTGCAAATGATATAATTTTAATGGGACAGATGAAGTATATAGTATAATTGTCTACTTCATATTCTTTTTTTGGATATTGGTAGAATAAACAAAACATATATTTGAAATTAATTGTCGAATGGGATGAAATATTATCTTAATTAGAAATATGAGTATATAGTAACATTTAATTTTACCCGATTCTTATTCTCCGCTACCCTTTTTGTTTTATCGCCACCTCTATTTTAAATTAATTAATTAAAATTACGAAAATGCCCTTGGACTTAAATTCTCTATAAAACACTTCAAACTCACTCCATAACACTTTATCACTCTAAAACTCACTAAATCCTCCAAAAAATTATCGTAGCTAAAGCTTTCGACTTCAAATCGTTATCGAAAAACCGAGGTAAATTCTAAACTAATCTCGTTTCAAAATTCAAAAAAAACAATTTAAAAAAATAATGGGGTACTCGCACATTTTGTGCGTGTGTACCATGGCCAACTCGCACAAAACGTGCGAGTGAACCACGGCTGAGTCGCACAAAACGTGCGAGTGTACCATGGTACACTTCGCGCGTTTCGCTGTTCACTCGATTTGCTGAGTCCATTCACCGCACAAATATCTGTAATACCTCCTTCCTTTATTTTTTTTTTGAATTTTTCGAATTATTGTTTTTTATTATTTGATTTAATTAAATGTTAATTTTATTACTACATTAATAATTAATAACATATTATTATTATTTTATAAATAAATTAATAATATATTATTATTATTATTTTATTTATTAAATAATATATATATATTTACATATAGTTCAAAAAAAAACATATTTACATAAATAAATACATAATATAAACACATACAACTTAAACATAATTACATAAAAAAACAACTAAAAAAATAAATACACAAATAAATTAAACATAAATACACAAACAAAAAAAAATAAGTAAATAAATACACAAATAAATTAAGTAAACATAATTACATAGATAAATAAATAAATAATTATATTAAAAAGTATTAAAATTAAATAAAAATTTAAAAAAAATTCAAAACAACGAAGAACAGTCACACTCGCACAAAACGTGCGAGTTGACCATGGTCAACTCGCACGTTTTGTGCGAGTGTCACTGTTCTTGGTTTTTTTTGAATTTTTTTTTTCCAAAATTTTGAAATCGATTAATTACTTATCGAATCGTATTCATGCTCGTTTTGGTTCGTCATTGTTCTTCGATTTTTAGTTTACAGATTTAAAAGTTTAAAGATAAGGGGCATTTTCGTAATATTAATTAATTAATTTAAAATAGGGGTGGCGATAAAATGAAAAGGGTGGCGGAGTATAGCAATGCCCTAATTTTATTTATTTTATAATTATTACTTCGATATTACGTTAATAACCTTTGACCCTCCTTTGACCTTGATTCCTAGTGAAGGGGCTTTTATGACATCCTGTCTAGTATACTTAACTCCCAAATAAGTAACCACGTCACAACTGCCATATAACCTCCCACTCTCTGCAGTAACCGACTATAACTTTCCACTACCATCCACTCTCACCTGAAATAACCACCATTTATCACTATAAATAGGGACAACCAACATCTATTGGTGCCCTAAGCATTCAATATCATACCGAAACTTTGCCAAAGTTACTACCACGCTAATCAGTTACACATCACCGTTACCACCGCTATTACCTTGTCTACACTACCATCGCATATCATATACGATTGTTCATTTTTCACTTCTCTTATTCTCCGATCTGACTTGAGCGTCGGAGGGGTTTTTCGGTAGATAACCCCTGGACAAGGCTAACGTGTTGTGGTATAGGACTTCAGGTCACCCTCAAAAGACGTTTCACCTCCACTCTGTTGACCATTGACCGCTACACCACTTCCACTTCAAGTATCTCACGTGCCCTTCCTCGTTTTTCGTTACCGAAACAATATGGATGAAAATTTTTAAGAAAGAGAATGTAGCAAATTTAGAAGATGATGAGAAGAAAAATATTGTAAAGTTTATGGGAGGGAGGGCATATGGGCCAACAAATGGATGTACACAACCACAACACTTTTGGAGATACTTTTTGAAAAAATGGGTAAACACAAAGAGGTGGAAGGAAAGAGCATGAACCAATGTTTGACAAGTACAATAATGGGCAAACACATTCACTTTAAGTGAAGAGCCATAAAATTAAGCTACTCCAAGAATAAAGAGATAGTTTGATCTCCCATAAAAAATATACTCCCTCCGTTTTCTATTGATGTTCCTATTAGAAATATTCACGGGAATTAAGAAAAGTGGAATCTTTTAGATAGTGGAGATATTATTTTATTTGAAAATAAATTTGGAGGAAAAGTAGGGACCACAAATATTAAAAAAGTACTATTTAAAGAAAGTTAGTGGAAAAAATATGGGAACTACAACTAATAAAAAAATATTTTTATGAAGTTAGTAGGAAACATGTGGGAACCATAAGAAATATAAAAATGTTAAAATGAGGATGGGTGAAGTTATTTTTGTTCAAAATTTGTGATACAATGAAAAGATTCCTTATGGGAACAACAATTAAAACACCCCAAAATAAAAAGTGGGAATTTTTTAAGCAACGGAGGGAGTAATTTATAGAGATTAATACAAGGACTACTCCTATAAAACAATATATGCTCATAAAATTAGAATTTAAAAATTGTAAACGTGTGGAACAAGAATCCCATCAAAAATATTTTCATATATTCATACTATTGTAATGTAAGATATATAATATAGTATTGTCTACATTACTAATTCTGCATTTTTACAAATATATACTTCCTCCGTTCCGTTTTAGTTGGACCACACTCTCTTGGCACGGGAATTAAGGGTTATCGCATCAGGTCTGATGATATATGATTGATGGTGATATGTGGGATAGGAATAAAGTGATAATAAAATAATTGAAATAAAAAATTAATTAATGGAAGGTAGGTATTGGTTGTGGGTATATTAAATGATTAATGGGATGATATATGATTGATGGTGATATGTAGGGTAGGAATAAAGTGATAATAAAATAAGATTATTTTTTGCCAAATATAGTAATGGTGCAAGTATTGTGAAACAACCAAATAAGGTAAGTGTTGCAAGTATTTTGGAACGGAGGAAGTATAAATATAGTATTGTGTACATTACTAATTCCGCATTTTCCCAAATTACTATTATGGACATGTCCTTTTCACCTTAAGTACCTTTTAAACATCAACGAAACTTGCTATGGCTTAGGGATGCTCAAAAATAAAAATTCTATGTACGTTCATAATTTTGACATATTAAATACGACTTAACACATTCAAAATTATTTCTGATTCAATATTTAGTTCGCTAACACTACAACAAATTTAGTTTTTTGCGATATTTGATTTAGTGAAATTAAAAAAATGCCATTGATTCATATTTTTAGTATAATAATTATTGATTTTTATTTTAAGTTCCACCATAAAGTGATTTAGCGACACTTAATTTGGTCTTTAGTGGCATATGTAATTGTCACTATAGTCTATAGTGGCATTTGTGAGAAATATCACTAGATCCTATGTCACTAAAAGCTTTAGTGTGACTTTTTAATATGCTGCTAAAGGATTTATTAAATGTCACTAAATCCTCTATATACACTATAAGAAATTTGAAATAGTGACATATAAATTAAATATCGCTAAATATATCCCACTAAAAGCAAATTATGTTGTAGTGTAATTAAATACGACATACTAAATAAGAAATGATTTTTTTTCACTGATTACCCATGATTCAATATTTAGTAAGAAAATTTTCATTTTCACTGATTACCCATGATTCAATATTTAGTAAGAAAATTTTCATTTTTGAGCATTCCGTGATTCAATTTTTGAGCGAAATATTAAAGGTCGCTAATTAACCCATGATTCAATATTTAGTAAGAAAATTAATTGAGCTCAATTCAATAATAATCAGCACACTCTTCTCATTTAATTTTTTATAAACGTATTGATCAAATCTATTAAACTTTTTCATCATCATCCAACTCGATGTATCCCGCTCATAGAAAACAATGGACAGGGTCTGGAGAGGGAAGGACGGTCAAAAGGAGGTCCCCGACTCAAGAAAAATTAATAGAAGTTCCTGCGTTGTGGGAGCTAAATAAAACGCATATAGATAAAATAAAGGGAAATTCTACAAGGTAAATACCAACTATATAGGTAAGTCTATTAATCTTAATTATATTAAATCATTTGATAAAGATGATCATTAGAGAAAAATCTTTTGTGACCTTAAATTTCCTTTTTTAGTGAAGTTAATGAAGCAATTCTTGCAAAATCAATGGCAATGAAGTAGATTTACCAAAAGTCAAGATTTGATTCCATGCATATCAATAAGAATATACACAATTCTTGCTTGTCAAGTTGACATTTAATTTTGGCTTTAGGAAGTGTCTAAATCAATCTCAATGATTTTTGGATCAAAATTTTATTTTATTCTCCACTTTACTATAACAGAATATATTCCATATGTTGGTCGCAAAGTCTTATAAGGATATTAAGAGAAAATATCACCATAATATTATGATTAAATAGAAGTAAATCATTACTTTAGTTTAAGTAAATCAAGGATCCATTTGCCAAAAAAAAAAAAATTATCTGTGCTTTTGACACTTTATTAATGGTACCCTTAAGTTTTTTTTATTTCTCAATGGTACTCTTGTATTATTGAGCGATTTACAACCGTAACCTTTTTAATCTTTTCCGTCCAAAATCGTTCAAAACCGTTGACTTTCTTATATGTTTTGAATTGAGAAATAAAAGAAAAAAAAACTTAACGGTTTTGGACGAATTAGAATGGAAAAAGTTTTAAAAGATTACGGTTGTAAAAGACTCAATATTAGTACTTGGGTAACATTGATAATAAAAAAAACTTAAGGATACCATTGATAAAGTGCCAAAACTCAAGGCTATGATTGATTATTTCCAAATTAAAAAATTATCTAGGCTCAAAAAAATCAAAAGCATTTGTGCATTTGGATTAGAAGAAGCTATATATAATTGATTTTTATAGAGAAAGAAATGTGGAATTCAATGCGTCTTTTGTATAGGTTTAATGTAGGCTTCTTGTCCGGCCTTATATTTTTTTTTTCTGTAATTTGAATGCCGAGAGTTTTTGTTTTTAGGGTTTAAAAGCCCGCCTTTAAGATTAAAACTGAATTGTCGTATTTAACTCAAATCACAACTTTGCTTTTTAATTAATGAATGCAATGTCTTGAGTTTCTTCTAACTCTTTGTTTAGCTCACAATTCATTCCTTATCCTACTATTGTGTTGCGAGTTTTTTTTAATTTATTTTACTTGATAATGTAATTTTTTCTGTTTTGACATTTTACGGGATTAGGCAATCTTCTATATATCAATCTTATAATTGAACAAATATGTGGCATCCTTGTCGATCGTGTCCTTTAAGCCAGCAAAACAAGTACAACATATTTTGTGCAATTATATCTACACAAATTTTTGTGAGAGACGGTTTCTTTGAAAGACCATGTCTAATTAGGTTGACGCATTAGGAAAAATATAGAGTAAATGTAGGCAATAAGCTTTAATGGATTGGGGCCTGAGAAACATCTCTCAGAAAAATGGTCTCTCAGGAGACTAGCTGTTATATCTATATGGTTGTTTGTGTTTATTTTCTTCAAATTTTTCATATGGGATAGACATTATTCAATCAATTTCTTTCCATATTGATACAAGTTTACTATAATGTGCCTTTTAGATTTATGTCCTTGTTTGATGGTGTTTCCCTTTATGATTGGATCAAATATTTGTAATCCATCACTTTCGGTATTATACATTGCTTCAATTCCTTTCCATAATGCCCTTGTTGTAGGAAAATCTTGGTACTTCTTTACCAACTTTAATTCAATATTCTCGATTATCGTTGAAGTGCCCGTGTGTTACTAGGCCTATCAAACAGATCAGGTTGGGTCAGGTTCGAGTTCTAGTCATATATAAACAGGCCAGAAAATCCTTGACCCAAACCCAACCCATTTAGTTAATGGGGTCGAAAATCACAACCTTGACCCGACCTGCAACAGATCAGGTTGACCTGATTTCGACCCACTTAACCCGTTTATAATTTTTTTGTTTTCGTTTTAAGGTTTTTAACGTTGATTAAATCTAATTTTTTAAGGCTTTAATTTTAACATGATGTTTTTTTGTTGTTGATTTGTATTTGCTATGTAAATTAAGAAAATAATAAATGAATTAACTTTAGTTTATACTTATTGATTTAACACGAAATTAACATATTTAATTAAATGGGTCATACAGGTTTTTTTCAGGTTTGAAATTTTGACCTGAACTTAACCCCTTTAAATAAACAGATCAGGTCGGGTCGACCCATTTAATTAATTGGGTCAAAAGTCTCAACCCAAACCCAATTATTTCGAGCTAGGTTCAGGTCGGGTTAGCAGGTCGGGTAAACTTTTGTCAGCCCTATGTGTTACCCACATGTGAGTTGTCCCATATTGAAGAAAAAAAAAGCATGCATCACTTTATAAACTCAAGGAGTAACTCCTACTATAACCAATTGGTTTTAGTAGTGAATTTTCTTTGGGTTTATGAGTGAACTATTCTTCTCCTTCTTGTTTGGATTGCACAAGCCTATTTTCTAAATTTTATCAATTATCTAAGAAATAACGATCATATCTTTCTACACTCGTTGATCGAGTGATCGAGTGTAATCTTTTTTGTTTTTCGAGGATGTTTGACAGTGATATGATTCACTTGTCCTCGTCCACCCGCATTACTCATATCATGACAATTTAGTCTACGTTTGGTTTATTAATTTTTCAGAGGTATTGCATTAGAGTATTGTTATCATGATCGAGCTTGTTTGTGGGTGCTTGACCTTTGCATTACTCATAAAAATAATAATAAAAAAAAAAACTTTGCATTACTTTCAAAAACGGTAAGTGTTGCAAGTAAAATGGAACGGAGGAAGTATTTAACTTTTACAATGCCTTCCTCCATTTTAATGACTTTGTGCCATATTATTATGGCATATTTATCAAGATATATATTGAAGTCTTAATATCTATAATGATGCACATAACAAATAATTATTGATTTGGTGACTAAAGTTCCCTACCTAATTAAATGGGTCATTAAAAATGGCGACCCAATTCCTACCAGAAGCTACCAACAATTAGTCCCCATCGTGTCGCCAATAGTGACTGAATGCAAGTCCCTATCTAGTCGTCAACAAATTCTCCACATTTTAAGGAGATTAGAAACTGGTTCCCAACAAATTCTCCACATTTTAATGAGAAATATATTTGGAATATATTGAATGTGAGTCCGATGCATTTATATCTCTTGTTAATGAAGAAGTTGATGATGAAGATGTTATATTATCTAAAAGCGAAGATGATGAAACTGATTCGGGTGATGAGGATTGACATATGTTTTAGTTTGACTTATTTTTATCTACTATGTATTTTAGTTTGATATATTTTAATTATTATGTATACTTTTCGAATTATTTTATGTTATGAAATATTAAAATTAATTTTTATCAACATATATTAAATTATTATAATTGTATTTATATTAACTTAGTAAAAATAAAAAATTTTAATTATTAAAATATAATATAAATATAATATATATATATATAAATATAGATGTATATCAATTTGTATTTTATTCTTGATCTAAACGTCAAAATATAGTCAAGTGGGATATTATTTGATTCGTCTCAACGTAAATTTTATTAATATCAAATTTTTATAATTTTTAATTATGCACAATTAGGGATATTTATAATTAATTAGTGCAATATTGAATATCAAATGGGACAATTTAAAAGAATTAGGAGTATTAAATGTATATAATTTTATTTTAAGTAAAACGACAAGAAAAAAAAAATGGCGGCATTATTTTAGAGAATTGGCGGTATTTATGGGAAGTGGGAACATTGGAGGTTAGTTTTTAGACAACCGTTTAATTTTAATTATGCACAACCGTTTATATTATATCAAATGGGACTATATTATATAACTACTATTTTCTTCTTAAAATTAGCATGAAACTAATTCTTTACTTCATCCTGCAAAATTTTTTTCTTTACTTCCATTTTTAATTTTTACAAAACCATAAAACCAAGCCTAATTGCATTTCTATTCATGTTAGATAAATCGTGGTTTCAAGATTTTTGTTGAATAGGTAATGTTTTTTTTTTTATTTATTGTTATTGCCTTTTTTTAATTTTGTTGGAAATTTGATCAAATTAATTTAATTTTAATGTCCAATGATTTGATGTTGTGTAGTTTTTCCGAATAACTTGAATTTCAACTAATGAATTGATTCCGGTACTCGATAATACTAATTACAATAATACTAATTAATTTTGAAAAATATAATTAAACAGAGTATTGGTAGAGAATTGAATATTATTTCTCTGGGTTTTCTGAATGAATGTACAAGTACAAGCAATGTTGCTAGAACAACACACTGTAATTTTAGGCTAGGATTATTCTAATTATTCTAATTGATATATTAAGATGTACACATTATTCTAATTGCTATATTTAAGGATATAAAAAATCCGGTTATTTCCTACAGATATAGAAGTACTAGAATTTGATATTTTTGTTTTTTTTTGAACGAAAACCAATTTGGAATTTTTGTTGTTTGTTGTAAATTAATATAGTTCATTGTGTATTATTTAGATTAGTTTTAGTTGTGAATTAATTGTAAGAAAATTTTATAATAATTGGATTAATCTTATTACAGCTTAGATTTGGAAATGTCGAATAATCGAGATAATAGGCGACATTCTTACCAAGATATTGATTTAATGGAACCCCTGACGATCGAACTAATCATGAGCGTATAAGAAGGCAATATATGCGCCAAGAGGAGCAAATAGTTGAAATTATGCGCCATATTACTGCAGTGACAGATTCTAGGGTAAGCGTTCAACAATAATTGGATATGTTGCAACAACGTTTAGCCAACATTGAACATGAAAATGCGCGTTTAAAAGATCTTCTTAGTCAAGGGCCTATTAATTATGGACCGGTGAGTCTTATAGAAGTGGTTCAAGTTCTTCTTAGTTTAATTTTATGTTATTATTGTAATGTTTAATTTTTATATTAATTGTATTTAAATTATTTGTTTATTTTTAGTATATATTTATTATATAATTGTATTTAAAATTATCTCATTCGAGGACCAAAATTTTGTTTATTATATCCAAATTTTCTAATATTATTAATATATATAAAAAATAAAATTGTATATTATTCTTAATATAACAATTATATTAAGAATAATATACGTTTTTATTTTTTAATATTTTTTAATGGTGGCGACTAAGTGGGGACCTGTATCTAGTCGCCAAAAGCAAAATCAAGAAGACACACTAGGGACTAGAGTTGGTCGCCAGTAGCAAATAATTGGGGACTGGTTGGGGACCAAAATTAGTGGCCAGTAGTGAAGAATTGGGGACGTGTTGGGGACCAAATTTAGTCGCCAGTAGCAAGTGAATGGGGACTAGAAAGGGACTTGTTGATATAGTCGTGAATGGCGACCAGGTACCTACCACGCCGTTTTAGTCGCCATTGGTGACCAGATTGGGACTCCAACTCTCTTCGCGACAGCGATGCATGGGACTAGGGCCTCTAGTCCCTATCTGGTCGTCAATTCTGATTTCATGACTGAGATGCGACCTCTGTCATAGTCGCCAACATCATTTATTTTTGTAGTAGTAAAATTATAACAAGTTAATATAAATAATTCTTGCATTGAGATGAATCAAACAGTATTTCCTTAACTATATTTTAACTTTTAAATTAAGAATATAATACAAATCAAGAGTAAATTATGAATAGTGTCAAAAACCAAATGGGACAAAGTCATTGAAACGGAGGAAGTATAATATAGTTATTTTAAATATAATATAGATCAAAATTGCTCTAATACCAAGTTAGACAGGGAAAATAAGTTTTTAGAAAAAATAGTTCATTGCTTGTACTTATATATGTTTTCTATCTATATCTAATGATTTCTTTTTGTAATAGAGTCTTACGTACTAATTCTATTAATAAGAAAAGATATTATATAAAGTATCATTTAACAATTACAAAATAACTAATTCAAATCATTTAATTTCTATTCTATTTTATTTTCCAACAATAAACAGTCAAACACAATATCGATCATATGTGAGTTGTTAAATCTATTTCTCTTATCAGACGGTCTCAGAGTGAAACCATTTCTAGTGGACTGACACAATATACATTTTTTGTCTTAAAATGATCACTTATGTGTTCACTTATAATTTTAATATCAGTTACTCTCCTGTGAGACGGCATTAGCCGTGCAACTGGTCCAGGCCCAATAACCTTTTAAAAATATTCTGACACACTTATTTTAAGACTTAAAAGGATAATTCCAAGACTTAAAAATACAATTTTAATTGTTAAAAGGTTAACTTCAAAGTTTTTAATATCAACTTTAACGTTTGAGAAATCCTATTTTAAAGTTGAAATGAAAATTTAATGTCCAACAATTGATCTTTTAAGTCGTAAAATTGGTTTTTGAAGTATTAAAATGGACATTTTAACTCTTAAAATTGTTAATATTCATGACTTAAAATGCAATTTCAAATCCCTGAAATTTGTCTTTTAAGTCTTTAAATTGGTCTTTTAACTCTTGAAATTGACATTTTAATTTGTGAAATTGTTCAAAAAAAAATGTACAATTGAGCCGGCCCAATAAAATGCCTCACCCAAGTTTTTGTGTTTTAATATAATCACTTACTCATAACCTTAAAACGATTACTTATGATCTTAAAGTAAACAATTGAAGAAATGGTCTATTATATGGTCTCGTCTCATAGTAAGATGGTCTCATACAAAACGAGTTGTTGTCTTATAAATAGAAAAATTGATGGTCGAGGTAAGTAAACAAATCGATATTTTTTATTAAAAATAGCAAGTAAAAGATGGAAAGTATTAAGCATATTCTAAAGTAGTAGTCTAGTAAACATATCTTCATAAAGAATATGTAGTAGTCTAGTAAACATTCATAAAGAATATATAACTCGTCGATTCCAAGAATAAAATGAAATTCTAGTGACACCTTACGTGTTATTATTGGACAAAAATTAATTAAAGTTGAATGGACAATGCCCTAGCAAAAGAATTATAGTCGATGATCAACATATTAACAAAAAGTTATAATCGAGTGACTCATAATTTATAATCAAATGAACCGCAAAACAAAAATTTATATCTGTGTAATTTTTAAAAATTATAATATTTTTCTAATAACTTTGTATTTTTAAACACTTAGCATATGGTACGTAAATAAATATTGTGGCCCCTAACTTTTTAAGGCCCTATGCAGTTAAACATGTTGAACATGCTCATAACCTCCCATAAGCCATAGTAACAAGAAAGAATAGTCAAATGACAGATACATCAGTAAAATGGTTATATAAAAACAAATTAAAATCTAAGTTTAAAACCAAATTAAAATCTAAGTTTTCTTACGTAGTGTTTGGCAACACGTATTTCATTTTAATTTATGGATTTCAATTATGAAATCATAAATGAGGAATTTGAGAATGACAAGGTTTAGGTAATCATTCTATAATTCTTAACTTTAACTAGTTTAAAACAATAGTCGAATTTGATCCAAATTCAAATTTGAAAATTTCTGATTTGTCAAACAATAAATTTAAGCCAATTTCAAATTTCCAAATGAAATTATCGTTTCCAAACATAGCATTAACGAAATTGTACGGAATGGTGATGGGTTGCAACTTCCATGATTCATGAGTCATAGTGTATGTACCCTACTTTGACCATTTTATTTTATTTTATTTTATAGTACAATCGGTCTTTATATCATATATTATAGGAGTAAATTACTAAATGGGATTTGGGATCGGGCCTCCACCGACCCAATGTGGCGTTGCCCATGCTTTCAATACGTAGAAGTAGAAAATAATTAAGAATGCTCAACATGAAGGAAATGACTTAATTAATGTAAAATAATTTTCATAAAAACTAGTAATTTATAAAAGAAAATGCATATGATATAATTAGATCTTTTTGTTGGATTTAATAGAAATAGTACTATTGTGAAAAAGAGGGAAGAAGTGGAAATAGTGTTAGAAATTTAGAGTGAAATTAAGAAAATAATTTTCTTTCAATAAATTTAATAAAGGAAAAAAAAAACTCTTTTCTACCCAAATTCTTCAATTTTATCCTTTCACAAACTAAATAATGAAAAATAGATAACATAATATTCTTAAGATTACCTTATTTTCCAAATGGAGCATGTTTTTTCTTCCAAATCAAACACCCTCCTCCTACTCATTGATCGAATACGTACATTATAAATCCATGGAAGATGAAAGTCTAGCATGAAAGAATGAAAGCCCGTCAAGATAGCCAAGGAGACTGCCTGATACCAAATCTTGAGTATAAACATATAATATAATGCAAAATTATATGTTTCTTTGAATTTGCTATATCTTATAAAAAGTTTCACAATTTAATTTATTTATATAAAAAATTCGAAAAAACAGAATTATAATTCTCAAAATAGAGAAGCAGGCAAGTCATCCTTGGCTACCAAACGATAAAGCTCTCAACTTCATGCAAGACTTCTCTTCCTATCAAAACTTGATAGGTATTTTGTGCATTTGCTTGATAAACAAATGCCTATTTATATATAGCTAAAAAGGAATTTTTAAATTATATTGTGAATTACAAATATTAATTTGCTGTATTTTGCCCTAATTTTCCATCATTTGCCCATTTGGGATATATTCTTTAATATTGTGGAATGTAGAGACCAAAACTTTGACTTATACTAGATTTTTGACGATCGTGAGTAGTTGATATGGTATAAAGTAATTAAACCAAAATGTCAATGGGCAGCCATGCTTTTTTATATGAAAGGAATATATTTTCCACTTTAAATTAATATAGAGTTTTTCAAAACAAATGAAACGATTCGATATTTAAGTAATTGAATCGATTTAATGCGACTTTTAAATTATTTTAAAATTATGAAGAATCAATGTGAACACAAAAATCAATTTTACATCGACTCGAAACATATGATTTGAAACCGGTGGCCTAAAACCCGAAACACTTTTAAGTATTGTTTAGATCCGTAATCTATGTCATGGGAAACATGAATCAGACAAATAGAATAGATTTGGCAATTGCACTAGAAAAATTAGAAAGAAACACGTGTTAACAGGAGAAATGTTCAGTTATAATGATTTACACTAAAAAAGCAGTCGTGACCAATAGTTTTGTTGATGTTTTATAAAATTTATTATTTATTATTTATTATTTATCTTTTATTCTGTATAATGTATTATGTATCGTATGTCATATATATTCTTCATTATATATTATATATTATTTAATAGTCGCATTAATTCATGATTAGTATAATATTAGTTGTATTAGTATATTTTTAGTCATCATATTAATATTTTAAACGTATTAATATAGCATTCGTCATATTAGTATAAATTTTATTGTATTTATTTAGTATTAGTCTTATTTACACTTGGAAATTGAGATGATAAAAAATCAAAATAAATAAAGAAGAATTTATGTAGACAACACTGAAAATAATCTACCGGTTTATCGCGTCATCTTATCAAATTTTCTCTCCATAAATAACTCCATGTATATTATTATATATGACTCCACATATATTATTATTATTATTTTTATTTTTATTTATAAACTTAATGCATTCTTTTTCATTTACTTTTTATTTTAGTTTTCACTAAAAGAGAGTTGAACTAAACACATATCTATCTATACTATATACTAAAACAAAACACAGCTGACATAAGCAACTCAAAAAATTGATGAGTTGTCATCTTCTCATAAGATTAATGACGTCATGGAATAAGGATGAATATAGGAATATTAAATGTTAATAATGTTTATAAGATGATTAATTTGACCATCATTAAAAACTTTAGTTGGGACTATAACATATACTATTAAAATTTGAAAAACAATGTAATAAACAGTAGTATGTAATAATGATGCACAAATTATTATCTTTGATTTTTAATTTACAAATCATCATTAATTTTATATTTATTTAAAAAAATATTCATTCATTTACAAATTAATTATATTATTTTTAATTATACTTTTAATAAAAGTTCACTAAAATGCTAATTATATTATAGATACAATTTACAATGACTCACTGCTTTATCATTATTAGAATGATAACTATAAAAAAAAGTTTGAATTTCAATTTTCATGAATTTAATAAAATATGTATTAAAAAATAATTAAAATTAATGTAATATTAACTAGCACCTATTCAATTTATTTGTTTTTACATCAAAATAAAAAAAAAACGTGCATCGTACGGGGATTATCTAGTGGTATTATAATATTAAAATTATTGCATAAAACAGGTTGAACTTTGTCCTTTCGAAATTTATTAGGTCAAAATTTACAATTATTTTTTTTTTTTCTATAATATGAAGATTGTTTAGAATTCAGAATTTATATTAAATTGGTCCCCTTTATTTTCATGAAAAATGATTGGATATAATTAACAGCAATGAAATCGGAGATCTGATCTAGAGAGGACAAAAGGTCCAATAAAATTTGGTACCGACCTGAAAATGGTCCACATTCAATCACAATATCTGAAAATTAATACCAAGATTTTAGATTTATTTTTTATATTTACACACGAATTTATTTTTGGTAAAATTTTATCAATCATTTTAATTTTAAAAAAATCTTATATGAATTTGGTATATATTATTTTTCTGTACGCCAAACTTAAAAAGTGCAAAAAAAAATTTGTTCACTTAATATTAAAAAAAAAATTGTTATTTTTAAATTAATGCACTTAAAATTAGGTAAAATAAGTCTTTACTAAATTTATATTCTTCCTTACTCATGGACATTCTAATTTGGTCATAATCTGACATTGTCTGAATTTGGAATATATTCCATTTTTAGAAATGCTACATTGCCATATGATTTGTCGAGGTAAGAGGTGGGACAGAATAAAATAAAAAAAATTAAATAATAATAATAATTATAAAGATACAATAAGCTTTTTGATTACTTCAAATATTCACAAATTATTCTCTAATTGTAAAAAGTTTTTTCGAAAAATTAGAAAGAATCAATTCTTTATAAGTCAACTAATATAGAACAGAATGTATGCATGAAGGTGTCAATGTCAAAGAACCAACTCAACAACAACTTAACCAAAGCTTAAGCTGATGGTTGAGGCCCCATGATATGTTATATACTCTAATATGTTTTGTCACACGAAAGACCATTGTGTTAAAAGTGTGGATGCAACATAGTTTTCCTCATACCTGACGCTAAATATTCCACTTTAAATGAGGGGTTGTTGAGATTCGAACCAATAACCTCTTGTCACGTTGGTTTCTGATACCATGTCAAGGAACCAACTCAATCAAAATTACTTAAGTTGATGGTTGAGGCCTCATAATATATTAAATATACTCTAACAGTTATTCGGGTCAATCTTGAAATTTAAGAGGTCCGGGTCGAAAAATTAATTATTTTTAGGTCCCTAATTACTAAATATGCTATTATAGATCCCTAACTATAAAATATTACAAAAAAAAAAAAAAAAAATTATCTAATTTTTTAGATGGACCTAGGGCTCTGGCCCATCTTGCCCCCTTATAGGGTCGGCCCTAGCTGTTAATAATAGAAGTATAAGAATGATACAAGTATATAGCACCATTATAAAATTAATTTGGATATTTTAAATTTAATGTAATAATAGTTAAAATTAATTATAACAATATAATAATAATGTAATTTTTTTTGCAAAAAACTACCTAATGTATAGGTCTATTTGCAAAAAACTACATAATGTAATTTTTTTTTGCAAAAAACTACCTAATCAAATATATTTCTGTGCAAATGATTACCACTTAATGGAAAACGTTAGTTGACCGTTAAGTTTTAGGGTTTGACCAATTTGAGAGATTAAGTTGTCTATGTGGCAGTATCGTATTAGTCCTCATATTTTTAAATAATTTATAATTAAAACACACATATTAACAAAATAAAAATAAAAGATATTTGACGTTATTTTTGCTTATGATAACGATTTTTTTTTCAAAAAAAGACTAATTTGTCTATTTTTCGATACGTAAACCGAAAAAAATATTTAACGTCATTTTTACCCAAATCACGACGTCTGTTTTTTGAAAAAAAAACGTTATGATGGGTAAAAATGACGTCAAATATCTTTTACGGTTGACGTATCGCAAAATAGGCGAATAAGTACTTGTTTTGACCGGGTTTTCGAAAGAGTTACCCCATAAAGATAATAATGACGTCCGTTTTTTGAAAACAAAATCGTTATAAGTAAAAATGACATCAAATATCTTTTTTTTTTTTGTTACCTTATTGGTTTTAATTTTTAATTATTTAAAAATACGAGGACTAATAAGATACTACCACATAGACAACTTAACCTCTCAAATTGGTCAAACCCTCAAACTTAACGGTCAACTAACGTTTTCCGTTAACTGGTAGTCATTTGCACAGAAATATATTTGATTAGGTAGTTTTTTGCAAAAAAAATTACATTATGTAGTTTTTTGCAAATAGACGTACCTATACATGAGGTAATTTTTTATAATTCTTCCTTAAATATATGATATTTTAGTGGAATATTCATTTCTCATCAAAGGTATGCTTTAAGTGACCATAAAAAGTCCCAAAAAGAAGTGACCATAAAAATTTCCAAGTTTAGCAAGGCAAAGTTAATATAAGCCTTTTTTGTATGAGATCGTCTTATCGTGAGATGAGTCTATACAAAAGATTTATTATGTTAAAAATTTTTATTATTAAGCTATTTAATTTAAGTATAAGACATATTTTTCGGTGAGACAATTTCAAAAATTTGTGTTGATACAAATTGTACTCTTAACTGGATCACATTTCACAATGTGACAAATTGAAAACTAGTGGCATATAATTAATTCATGAAAGTACCAAAATAATAACCACCAGGAAATCAATCTTGAACATAATGCTGACAACAAATGTCTTTTAAGAGAAAAAAATAATTATGATGGAAAATTAAAAATAATTATGTATTTGTGTAAATGAAATTGCTACATTTAATTTATTTCTATATCTATTTATGATAAAACTCTCATATTAATTTGTATAATATTGCAAATTCAATGGGACAAAAAGATTACGATAATAATTTGATGAAAAAAATTAGCTTGATAACATTTAGACGATAAAACATTATTCTACTTTTTATTTACTTATTTTTACATGTATAAATGCCTTTTCTCACCTCATATTGTATGATACTTATTATTTTTAAACTAATATGTATAAAAGATGGGATTTTAACTATATATATTCAAATGTGAGAATATTTGAAGGGGATTATCTAAAGGTGAAAATTCTTTTGAATTTTCCAAAAAAAACAAAAGAAAAGAAAATTCGGATAGTTGAGTTAGTATTGCGAAAATTATTATGAGAAAAATAATGATCATCTGTTATTTTTTTTCAACAACGAATAGGAATAGAATTGAAAACGTAAATGTAAGACTAATAGAAATAGAATTGAAAACGTAAACGCAAATGAGAAAAAAAATTCCAATTTTGAGGTTCCCTAAGAAATGAAAACAAGATAAATATTTTAAATAGAAATTAATATTAAGTATAGCACTCTAAGTATTATTTTATATTTGCATACTCTATAATTGATATCTTAATTTCATAACACTACAACATAATTTGCTTTTAGTGGAATATATTTAGCGACATTTAATTTAAATGTCGCTATTTCAAATTTCTTATAGTGTATATAGAGAATTTAGTGACATTTATTAGACCTTTAGGACATAGGATCTAATGACATTTCTCACAAATGTCACTATAGACTATAGTGACAATTACAAATGCCACTAAAGACCAAATTAAGTGTCGCTAAATTACTTTATGGTGGAACTTAAAATAAAAATCAATAATTATTACACTAAAAATATGAATTATTGACATTTTTTTAATGCCACTAAATTCAATGTCGCAAAAAGCTAAATTTGTTGTAGTGTAAGCGTATGACTTCGTTAACTAAACTCGTTGATATCCTATTTTCGTCACGAGAGATATAATTGATAGAGTATGATAGGAATATGAAACTACAATCATCTCATTATATATATATATATATATATATATATATATATATATATATATATATATATATATATATATATATATATATATATATATATATATATATATATTTCTATTAATAATAATGAATAAAAATACAATGAAATCAGCTCTTCCTCATCATCATGCTAGTTACTAAGTCTCGTTCATGAAAGTTTAGTTTTTTGGTTGGTTGTTTAGCTAGCTTAAAAGCCAATAAAAAATGTCAATATTTTCGACTGGTCAAAAAAGTCAACTAAAAAAGCCAACAGCTAACAGCCAACAACCAATTACCAAATAATCCGATAATTAGAATCTAAAAATAAATATAAGACATTATATCATACTTTTATCACAAATGATATAAGTAAAGTACTTCCTCCGTTCCATTATACTTGCTACATTTGACATTTTGCGCACTTCAATGCGTTATTTTGATCATTTATATATTGAATTATACACGTCTAAAAATTATAAAAAAATAATATTATGAAAGTATGCGATTAGACGATTGAAACAAGATCCCACTTGACTAAATTTTTTCTTACACATTAACCGCAATATACAAAATAAGCTTGAACGATGAATAGTGTCGATAACGAAAATGTAGCGAGTATTTCAGAACGGAGGAAGTAGTAAACTGCGACAATCAGAACCTCGACTCGAGAAAGACCTATTAATGAGAACAATGATACAAAGTAGAGGTGTTCACTCGGATCATCGGGTTAATTTCAGGTCTGGTATTTCGAGTCAGTTCAAAATCGAATTTTGTGTTCACATTAGTTTTTACATAATTGTAGGGTTACAAAGCATCATGTGATAGGCAAAAGAATAATCACACGACGTGGAATATCGACATTACGTTACATGAGTGAGAAATTGCTAAATTTTAGGATAAAGACTAAAAGAGCATAAGATTCAAGAAGATATGGGTGGAGGAGGGAAATCATTGAGAAATGGGCCTAAATAGTGATGGGTAACTGAGAATCTGACATTTTGTTAGTAATTTCATTGGCTATAAATAGAAGGGAAATACAAGGCATTAGATGCATCCCAAATTATTAAGGGCACTAAAATTAAGACTACTCAATAATAAGAGGACTTTCCTTACATGAAGGGAAAGAGTATAATGGTTTAGTAGCCAAGGATGACTTGCCTGCTTTTTTTTTCATTAGTGAAAGTTTTTATTTTATTTTTTCGCTGAGAAAATACTATTTAACTTAAAAAAAATTCACATATTTAAGTTATATAATGTTTTCTAAAAAAAAAACGAAAAACAGAGAGAGTAACTTTCAATAAAGAAAATAGTCAGGCAGTCTCCTTGGCTATCTTGACCTTCTCTTCTCTTTCATGCTAGGTTCTTCTCTTTATATTATGTAGAAGCTAGTATGTTCATTTATGTATTAGAGGTATGTTTTTGTTCTATCATTATTATGTCCATTTTTATTAGGTCAAAGAATTTAAGCTATTAATTATGATGTTAATTCATTATGTTATTTTATGTATTTATACTTAAATTTTATGTACATATGACACCTAGAGAAATAATATTTGCCACATAAGATTACATTTGTTTCATTGATTTTAACTAAGTGCAGTATCTTTTTCAAACTTATTCTTTGCCTTAGAGTTTAACGCTATAATTTTGTATGTAAGAATTTGTTATCATAATGTAGTAAACTCAAAACAACAGTAGAGTATGTATGAAAATTTTGCGAATAAAAAATAAGCACTTAATATGAGGATGGTGTTTAGTTTTAAGATTCTAAATATGCTTAATATGAGGATGGTGTTTTGTTTTAAGATGCTAAATATGTGATAGAAGTGCTACTTTGAGGAGGGTAATGCTTTCTTCAAGATTTGAATGATAGAGATCACATCAAAAATATTTGTAGGTCCACTATGTTGGAAGCAATATGAGATAATGATTATTTTCGTCTTTTATTTTTTTATCGATAAAATTTTTAAAAAGTTTTCACATAAATAACTTAAAAACTGCACATTATATGAAATGGAGGGATAAACTTGGATATGTAAGTAATAATGAGATAAATAATAAAAATTAATATTATTTTATTTAATAATAAAATTAGTGGAAAGTATATAGAGATTATAAACATTGAAAAAATACTAAATAAAAAATATTAAAATAAAAATGATAAAATAAATAAGGAAGTCAATAAAAATTATATGAGACCATTCATATTCAATAATTATAATATAAATTATAAAGTTTGGAAATTGGAAGAACCATTAGAATTATTAATCCTCGTAAAGAGGAAGAATTTTATGAAACCAAGAGAGTATTTAGTTGCATCATATAAAAAGAATATGGACATTGAAAAACTTGAGAAAAAACACAACTAAGAAACATTTTATTTTATTAATTATAGGACATTCTAAAAAAAAATAGTTTTCCCAAGACCAAATGATAGTTCTTAGAAGAAAAAAAAATACTAGATACCATTAAATTTGAGTTTTGAGCTATCTAAAATAACATAAGATTTGAAAACAATTGTATAAAAATATTTAGATGTTAAAACTTAAATGATACGCTCAATAACTCAAAAAAAAAAATTGGTGTTTAATTTTTAATCTTAAATATGAAACATGTAGAAGTATATGTTAAAATCATCATCATGTGTTATCCACACGTGAGTTCTTCTACATCGGAGAAAGAGAAGAGTATGTATCTCTTTATATACTCAAAGAGTAACTCCTACTATTACCAATTGGTTTTAGTAGTACACCTTCTTTAGATTTATGAGTGGACTACTTCTTCTCCTTCTTGTTTGAGTTGCCCATGCCCATTTTCTAAATTCTATCATCATGAGGCAATAATAATTGTTTGTCTCTTTCTTATGTTAATCCCTTTATTATTGTATTTCTCTCCATTTCATTACATCATTACAGTTGCCTTATACTTCTTCCCTTTTGAAATACTCGTTACACAACGGATTTTGACACTATTTATTATCTAAGCTTATTTTATATATTACGGTTAATGTGTAAGAAAAAACATAGTCAAGTGAGAACTTATTTGAATCTTCTAATCGCATACTTTCATAATATTAATTTTTTCTATAATGTTTAGATGTATACTCCCTCCGATCTTATTTGTTCTTCCATTTTGGGTTTTTCAAAATATTAAGGTAAATAGAATCTTTGGGTTGTAATGGGTATTATTTTAATTCAATAGTAGTGTGAAGTAATGATTGCATTGGAAGTATGAGAGAAAAAATAATTAAATAGTAATGTGAAGTAATGATTGTATTGGAAGTCTGAGAGAGAAAATACTTAAATAGTAGTAGTGTAAAGTAAGAAAAGTGGGGTTTTAAGGGGTAAAAATGGGATGAAAACTTTCCAAAAATAGAAAGTATTCTAAAGTAGAAAAACTTTTGAAACTACCCGTTAAAGTAAGGTGGAAGAACTTAAAAGAACGAAGGGAGTATATTAATACTCCCTCCGAATCATTTTAGATGTCCCATTTGGGTTTTCACGGTTATTAAGGGTGGTGTGGGGTCCATTAAAAAGGTGGTAGTTGGGTATTTTAATTGATTAAATTAATTGTAAAGGTGGTAGTTAGGTATTTGGGAGTAGTAAAAGTGGAGGTATTTAGGTAAAAAAAGATAGACAAAAAAGGAAATGAGACAAATGATATGAATTTGCCAAATAAGGAAATGAGACAATTAAAAAGATTCGGAGGAACCGAGGGAGTAAATAAATAATCAAAATAACGCATTGGACTGCATAAAAAGTCAAATATAACAAATATAGTGGAACTAAAGAAGTATAACATATCACAATTAGTTATAATTATTTCAAAACAAAAGTAATAAAAGTATTAGTTACAATGTTGCTATCTATTGATATTGAAAGATGAGATGATAATTGGAGTTCACAATTTTTGTTATAGATAATTAATTTTCACTATGAAACTAGTTTTAGTTTGAAAATGTCTAGAAAAAATGGAATCAAGAATTATTTTTCATTTTACTCCTTTTTTGAATACAATATATAGTACTCCTATATAATACTCAATTGATCTATTACTCCCTCCTAATAAAGTTTCGCACTTTTTCCTTATTTTTTCTTACTATGTTACTCACTCTTGGCATGTGGTACCCAGCTCTATTTTTCTTAAAATTTATGAATAACAAATATATTAATTAAAAGAGACATTTTATAATTAAAATAAGAGGAAGTATTAAAAAAAAAAGAGACATTTTATAATTAAAATAAGAGGAAGTATTAAATATTTTAAGAGGAATAAGTAGTGGTCACAAAACCTTTTTAAAGTTACCATCAGATAAAAAGTATATTAATTAAATTGAAACTTCGTTGTTTTAAAACTCACATCACATATAAGAACTTTGAAAGATGTTGACTAGTATATAAACTTTAAGAGACTTCTCTTCTTATACAATTGATTTTAGGATGATTTCTCATCAAGTTTATATTTGCGGTTAAATCTTAATTTATATGTAAATTATTGTGTACAAATCCATTTAGAAATTAAATTTATCACATCTTAACAAGCATACGATAGTATAATGCAACACGAAATATTATATGAGATGAGAGACAATCTCACCATAAATTCCTAAACTAGCTTCTTATTTTGTCTTTAAATTCTTTGCCATCTTTAAGTTCCTAAAACTTGAACTTCTTATTTTGAGTTTGTGTCACTAAAAAATAGTCTCGGACAAAAGTAGCCCATGTGTTATTACATGAGATGAGAGACAATCAAAGTTTTATTACCATGGAAATGACATGATACATATCGTCAAAATTTATATTACAAATCATTCTTCACTATCCTAGACCTTGATATGTTTAGTTACAAAACGAATCAAATGAGATCCTACAAAACATAGGTTCCATATATAGTCATGTGGAATCTGTTATAAATCCAATTATAAAAAATATGTCTAATGTATTACCACATGTTAAAAAGGTCACATAATTCTTCCTATTTAGACCGCTTAAAAATTATAAAAAACTGATATTAACAAACGGATTATAAAGACATGCTGATCCCTGTGACAAACAAGTTGACTTAATGCATGAATCGGTTCAGTGTAACCGTTTTGACCGGTCCGGGTTGGTAGAACCGCGGTTTCAGCCTAATGATTTCTTCCAATAAATCAATTCATGACACCAAAAAGTTAATATATGGGCCGCGGAACTTGGATGTTGGGCTAATATTGGGCAATTATCTCTCTAGCTCTATTGGCCTTTTGCCCTATTTGTCTGCTGTAGGTATCCTTCCCATGAAGATATTTAGCGAGTCGGAGGACTCTTGGATCGCACTCTTCTCTGTAGGCATGAGTTGTCATCTTTCTTTCCTCCCCAGACTTTGATCATAGATTTCTATGAGCGAGGTACACTGGGTATGATGATGATGATGATATGTATAGAATTGAAGTCTTATATTTTGCCTGATCTCTATGCTGGGCTAACATGGGTGTAAGATGCAGGATTTCGAATGTCTGCAGGTTCCTCTCTTTGAAGACACTTGAGCCGGGGGATTCTTTTGACCGCCCTCTCCCTATGGGTATGAGACGCCGTCTATCTTCCCTCCCCAGACCCTGACCATAGATATAGTCTATGAGCGGGATATACTGGGTATGATGATAATGATGATGATGATATCTCTCTAGCCCATTAGCCCAAGACACCCCACCACTCAAAATTATAATTTACACACTAATTTATGAAAAATTGAAATGAATAAGCAAAAAAAAAAAAAAAAAAAAACAAAAAGAAATAGAAACATTTTAAAATTTTTTCCCAAGATAAACAGTTTTGCTCTTAAGTTGAGGTTTGGTACCTGTTTGCTGTTAATAACAGCGAATAAAGGTAAATGGTTCAAAAAAGATAAAGGGGGTGTTCGTTGTTACTAACAGCGAACAACCACTTGAGTCAAAATATAGTGTTGATGTTTGTTCGCTAGTAATAACAGCGAACTGACTCTTTGACTATTTTTGACTTTAAGTCCCTGTTAGCTGTTAGTAACAGCAAACATATCCTAACCTAAGGTCAAGAGCAAAACTGCTTATCTTGAGAAAAAGTTTCAAAATGTTTCTATTTTTTAAATTTTTTTATTTTTTTTCTTATTCATTTCAATTTTTCCTAATTTATCAACACAAATTTTGGTTGAAGTACTATTGCAAGGGACCTCTGTGGATGAGACGACTTTTAAAATAAGAAATTTATATTTTTATAACTTATATTAATTGGATTATTTAATTCACCTATGGAGTGTGTCTTAAGATTGTCTTATATAATAATTTTGTGGTTTTTATTTAAGGCGGTCTCACTATGAGAATGTTCTAGATTCAAGCTAAAAAGCCTAATTAAGTTAATACTTTTGATATTAAAAGTTAAAACATATATTTTTAGATATAGACTTTTTATATGTACATGTCTCACAATGAGCGGTTTCATACAAGATTTACTTCTTTATTAAAAACAATACAAATTCTTAATGAAAGGGTCTTAGAGTGAGACCATCTTTATGGGCTGGTCGGCTTGGCTGGTCCATATATATTTAGTGTGTTAAAGTAATCACTTATAATTTTAAAATGATCATTTAAAGAAATAAACTAATTATATATATTTGTCTCATTTCAAAACGATCTCCTATATAAGACGGTCTCTTTCATGCACTTCCATGCTGCGAAAAATTCAATCTTGTTGGGTTCTCTAGCTTGTAGTTATAAGGAGACTGTCCTTGCCTAAAAACTCGTAGTGTAATTCCTCCGTTTCATAATACTTGTTACATTTAACTTTTTTACGCAATCTAATGTATTATTTTGTTTATTTATACGTCGAATTATACACATTTAAAAATTATAAAAAGTTTATTTTATGAAAGTATGCGATTAGACGATTCAAACAAGATCCCACTTGACTATATTATTACTTACATATTAGCCGCAGTATATAAAATAAGCTTAAATGATAAATAGTGCTCAAAAACAAAATGAAATAAGTATTTCGAACCGAGGAAGTACAACCACATGGACCTTTAGTTTGATCCATTTTAGCTGTTTTCAAGGTACTTTTTGCTTTGAGCAATAAAGTATTTAATTTCATTATGATAGAGATGGCAAAATGGACTAGCATGTAGCTATGATGATATAACCTCCCCATACTCGTACTCTCCTAAACCGTCTACATACTCACTTTTTATGACGGCTGAAATTCAAATTCATATTTATCGACAAGCTACCTAAATATATATATATATATATATAATAAATCTCTATTTATTACGATCAGTTAGGTATATCTATTTCAATTATATACACATTATACTTGTCTCATGTTTATTCAATATTTACAACAAAAAAATAATTTTAAAAAGTATTACAAAATAATATATTGTTGTTGATAGTATCGAATGGGTAAGAAACGAGCTAGACAGGAGGATATGAGGAGGACATGCCTAATTTTCAGACCTAATCTGTTGGATGGCCGGGTTATCCCATATAAATGGTTTAAGATGGTGTATGCACTTTATTAGTTATTTCAGTACTTCCTCGTATTGTCATATAATTTTGGAATGATATTTCCTTGGTTGTGTTGGTATTGACAATATGTCCAGCCAGCTCAATTTAACATCGTATGAAAGCCAACAGTCGCATCAAAAACGAATTATCAAAAACGAATCAGAAGTTGCTCAATATAAATTTGATTTTTAATTTGATGTTTAAAAAAAAAATTTACATTTCAATCTTCAATTTCATCCCAAACTAATGAGAGATAACGGATTAGAGTAGTTCAAAAATTGAATTAATGATTACAAAAATTCAATATAATATTCTAAAATTATCTTTTAGGTTGTAGAAAGTATAATATTAGTTGTAAATGGTCCCATCATCAAAGAAAAAAACATCGTGGATACAACAAAGCAAAAATCACTAGTATGATCCCGTCTCATCGTAAAATAGATTCATATATTTTGTTCATTTTTTTAATTGGTCATTTTAAGATTATAAGTGATTAGACTAAGGTATAATTAATCACTTTAAAACTAAAAACATTAATTAATTTAAAATTATTAGTAACGCTAAATTATATTAGGTCAGCCCATTAAAAATAATCATGTAATTTAAATCATAAATTATTAAATGAGATAGTTTTACTGAGGAAACCGTCATGTAATATGATTTTCTTTTAGGTGGTCTCACCGAAAAGCGATCTTTATTAAAAGATTTTGAGAGGGAGCGACAGAAGGGACCTTGTCACCGTTGCCAAATCTTAAACCCGAATAAAAATACTTGATATCCAACCGAACAATCACATGGACCAACGTCTTTGTCACATGTTCTTTGCAATTTGGTTTGCCTATTCTCGCTTTTTTTTATTTTGGACATTTGATAAATTTTTTTAATAAATTTAATTAAAAGTTTTAAGTGAATAATTAAGTTTAACTTAATTTTTTTTGATTGAATTGCTGAATTGCATGAATAATAAATACTCCCTTTTATTCGGTCTAAATGTGCCATTTAATTTTTCACACTTGTCGAGACAACATTTTAATACTTGTATTGAGACGAATCAAAAAAGATCCCACATGATTATGTTTTAACTTATAGATTAAGAGTAAAATACAAATAAAAAATGATAAATGAATAGTGCCAAAAAACTAAATGGGACATTTAGGTTGAATAGGAGGTATTATTAATTTATTTATTAAAACATATGGTAGTTGATAATTATTTGTTTGTTTCAATTAGAATAAGAAAATAGTTTTTTTTATTGATAATTATTCAAATATGTATGATTATTTTATTATATTTGATGAAATATACTTCCTCCGTTCTTTTTTACTTGCAACATTGTTGACTGCGGTACTATTCATTAAGCAAATTGACTTTTATATTGTCGATAATCTAAAAGTTAAAACATAGTTATGTGAGATCTTGTTTGAATCGTCTCGATTCAAAGTTTATTAATTTTGAGTTTTTATAATTTTTCTATATGTATAATTAGAGGTATTAAAGATTCAATTCGTACATTAGGGAGTGTGAAAAAACAAATGGTGCAACTAACAGGGAACGGAGGAAGTATACGTTGTGGTGTTGCAATACTATTGCACATATTTTAAAAATTCTGCCTTTGGGAAGCCTGTCACACGCCATTGAATCGGGGTTTAATGTTTGATTGTTTTTAACCCCGATTTTATTAATAGTTGTGTAAATGCCTAAATTATTTAAAAAAATTTAGTTATTGTTGAAAATTATGAAAACATGAAAATGCTACCTTTCAAAGTAATGGAAAACTTGGATGCATTGAAACGGTCAAATTTGAAAATTTTCAATTATGCTCTGTTTTTGTATTTAAATGTTTAAGTGCTTTTGAAATGGATTTTTGTGTGATTCAATAATAAATTATGTGTGTTATGTGTTAGTATGAGTTCAGTTAGTTGTATTGTATAAGTTCTTATACGTGGGTTTTGGATATAAATGTGCTTGGACGTTATTTCGTAACGGGTCACTAGTGATTTGAGATTTTGTTGTATTGATTGTTTATAGTGCTTAGAGATACATACTGTTGAAGTGCCCATGTGTTACCCACATGTGAGTTGTTCCACATCAGAGAAAGAGAAGAGTATGTATCACTTTATATACTCAAGGAGTAACTCCTACTATTACCAATTGATTTTAGTAGTAAACCTTCTTTGGGTTTATCTTTTGACTAACATTTATCTATAGTTAATTTGAGTCAATTAAAGAATATAATATACTGCTTCATATATTGTTGAAAATTTTCGAATTACAAAATTAATTCATACATATAACTGTCAAAATTGAATGTTTCTATTGCATAATATTTCTAGCTTTTTTTAATATCATATGTTTATATGTGTCGATGTTAAAAAAAATCGTGCATTGTACGGGGTTCTACACTAGTATCGTATATTGGTTTAGTTCAATATGAATCGCTAAGTCAGATAGCTATTCAAATTAAAATAAGTAGCATTTTATTTTATTTGATGTATTTTAAACAAAAATTTCACCTACATACACAGCAGCTTATATGAATGTACAAATCTCTAATCATATAATACTATAAAAGTCTTAGAAAATTTCAAGTGTCATCATTTAAAGAGGCGTGACAATATTTATCAAATTTAAAGTCTAGTATTTTTTGTTTAAGTTTGAAGCTAAATTAGGTAAAGTATTTGTAGGATATATTATAGTAATTCTATTTAGTTAACTTCGAATTTAATATGTTCAATTGAATGAAAAAAAAGTTATATATCAGGTAAATAATTAAAATAAACGTCAGTAATTATGTTTTGATTTAAAAAATCATGTATTTAGTAAATTTAATACAGTAGTTACTACTTACATTATTATTTGAAACTCTTTTTATATATATTTTGCACTAACAAATTCGTGCATTGCACGAGTTTCTATACTAGTACCTAATATTTCTTTAACTAGTATAGAATCCCGTGCAATGCACGGTATTTTTTTAATATATATATTAATATAAAAATTTTAGTTTTTATTAATGATTCAGCTACATATTATCTTTATCTTATTCAAATATTTTCAGTCAAATATAGTTATCAGTATAATAATAATATTACAATTATTAACTGAATTAATATTATTTGCTAAAAAATAAACTGAGCAATAAGAGAGATTAGTAAATTTAGAAAACAAATATGCATTATAGGTTAGCAAATGGTAGGTACATAATATATATATTGTATTTCAACATCAAAATGGGATGAATGGAAAGCAATCGTCCTTTAGCAGCTTAATGGGCTGAATCAAATATCAAATCAAATTAAAAGATGGTATAAATATGTTGTTCCCTAATTTCTTATACTCCTATAAAATTCTGAATATCCTATATAAAAGATTCTTATTTTATTTTGTTTTCAAATTTCTGTGTAAGTAATCATACATTATAATAAAAAGCTTGAAAAATTCCAAATGTCAATTTTTAAGAGAACTTACCAAAATTCACTTATTGACTAAAGACTAATGATATGACAATTGATCTTGAACAATATATCTACTATTAAAGTATCTTTTGACTAACATTTATTTATAGTTAATTTGAGTTAATTAAAGAATATCATATACTGTTTAATATATTGTTGACAATTTTCAAAATTACAAAGTTAATTCATACATATAACTGTCAAAATTGAGTGTTTCTACTGCACAATATTTTTAGCTTTTTTTAATATCATGTTTATATGTGTCGATGTAAAAAAAAATCATGCATTGCAAGGGGTTCTACACTAGTTCTCTATATAACATGGAGGTTTACTTAGCACTTAGCAGTTACAAATATATACTTCCTCCGTTCCATTTTACTTGCAACACTTACCATTTTTGAAAGTTTCATATTACTTGCAACATTACTATTTTTGGCAAACATAATCTACTTATTTTATCTCACTTTATTCATACCCCACATATCACCATCAATTATACATCATCGCATTAATTATTTAATATACCCACAAGTCACAACCACTATCTACTTATAATTTTTTTTTATTTCTACCCCACATATCACCATCAATCATACATTATCCCTACTTTTACCATAGTGATTTGACAGTCCTTAAAAAATATGTCAAACCCCTATGGTGCAACTAAAATGAAACAGAGGTAGTACCTTGAACTGATGTGGACAGTATTGTAAAAAATAAATTTTATTTTAGGATATGTGAGAATTATTTTTTTTTTTAAAAAAAAATTATCTTTTTAATAATAATACTGTGGGAGAAGATTCTAATAAGCACAAATTTAACTACAATTGTACATCCTCATAGAGTCATAGCAGATTTTTCTTTATTTTACAAGAAATCAATCCAAATAGGAAGAGTTAGACAATTGGACAAGCACCAATCATTCTCATATTGTATTTCGTGACCCTTCAAAAAAAAAACAACTAATAACTATTAAAATTCTTTTTATAATTATTTTTCTTGATGTCTACTCCATAATTTTAAAATTCAAAAATTTTAAATACTCTTTTCGTTTCTTATTCATGTTCCTATAAGAAATATTCACGAAAAATTAAAATTGAATCTTTTAGATGGTAAATATACATTGTATTATCATATAATAAAGTTAATAGAGAAAAATTAAGAATCATACATATTAAATAATATATTAAAAAAATTTGTGAAAAAATATAAGGATCACTATTATTTAAAAAATATTTAAATAAACATAGTGAAAAACATATGAAACTAATAAAACAATACTCCATAACATATTAAGATGAAATTAGTGAAATATACGTTACTCCTTCCGTTTCCTAATGTTCTTCCCGTGTAGAATATGTTGCTCCCTTCGTTTCCTATTCTTTTTTCCATTTATAATTTGGGAAAATTACTTTTCAAACTCACAATTATTCGCGATTCAAATATAAAACTCTCAACTACTGATTATTATTCAAAACTCCCAACTTTAGGAGTGATTTGCCTAATTGGGGTTGAAAAATAAAATAATTTCAACTTTAATGTTCTTTAAAAAATAATTCCCAAAATGGTGTTTATATAATAAAATAGTTTTACTAAGCTACATTTTTTGGTTTGGTAATTCCAAACCTGTAAAAGGATAAAATTGTTTTGTCAAGCAAATATACACGTTAAACAAATTTAAAAAATCCCACAAGTCTTACAGAAAGAGTAAAATATCCGAAAAAAATACTTCAACATACAACCAAAAATCTCAATCAAGTCAAAAAGTCAAAATCAATAAAGATGTTTGTCGATGATGGCATATCCTTGTGATCTATCATAGAAAAAATGAAGTGAGTTTTTAGTGTAAAAAATAATACATTGAACATTGTATACTTTAACATTACACATACCTTTAAGAACATGTTTTACAGTTTTACAGACTAAAAAAATCACAATTAGAACAGTGGACTGCGGTGATTGGTATAGGTAGTGACTATGGTGGGAAGCCGGCGATTGGTGTGGATGGCGGTTGTCGTTGGTCTCTTCAAGTCCCCCTAGCTCATCAGTTTTATAGATTTTTAGTTTAGGGGTTTAAGAAAACTAATAGGCTTTTGGAATTGGAATTCGAATAAGTTTAGTCTTGGTTTAGTTTTGCTTGGTTTGGAAGTTGGAACTTCCCAAACCACAATCAAATAGATTTAGTTAATTTTTTTTCTTAATGAACACTAATTTGGGAAATAAATTTTGGTAACCACCATTTTGGGAATTTTTTTATATTCCAGCACTATTTAGGCAAATCATTCCAACTTTAGGCCCTTTTTAATTTTAAAGCACTGATACAATTTCATAATCTGTTTAACCGGTTACCATTTTGTTAAAATGGGAGAGTAGGTGAAGGGTCGTGTAAGGTCAAAGGGGGTAGGTCATTAATAAATACAATTGGGTCCCATTACTACTCTACTAAAACCAATTTATCCGGTTATAAGTTATCTTGGACTTTAAATTTAAATGGGCCTAAAGTTGGGAGTTTTAAATATTAATCAATCGTTGGAATTTTTATATTTAAATCGCTCATAGTTGAGAGTTTTTAATGTATTTTCTCTTATAATTTTTTATGATACGTATTTTGAGTTATTAAGACTCAAAATTTACTTTGAAAACTGTGAAAAAAGTGATTTGGAAAAACATTTGAAACGTAGGGCGAATAAAATTAGGATAAATAATGTTAATGTATCAAAATTTATTATAGGAGTATACTTAAATTTTTTTTTAAATATAATAATTAAACAAACATTAGCTCATGGAGTAATAAAATAACTAATCATTAATCTTTTTTTTTTTGAGAGAAATACTTCTATTAACTTAGTGGCATTCCCGATTGGCCCATAGAAAAAGGCAAAAAAAAAAAAGAAAAAAAGAAAAAAAGAGAACAATTATAAGACCCGTTCTCCCCCAATTGCACATAATGTCCTGTTCCGCCTCTTCTTTTTTTCATTAACGCATTTTATCAAACACTTGGTGTTCATCTTTTTTCTTCCTTTCCCTCTCTTTATTTTTCCTCTCTCTCCCTCAATATTTCTCTTTCTTTTGTACAAAAGAGAGAGCCTGTAGAAATCCTGCAGATTTTGTTAAACAGAGAGAGAGGGAAAGAAAGAAAGAAAGATTCAGATTCAGATAATTCTTTCTTTTTTTTTTGTTATTTAGAAGAAAAAAAAAATAAAAACCCAGTAAATTATAATGGAGGTTTCCAAGGCTTCGTTCATTGTTCTTGTTGTTTTTTCTCTCATTCTCGCAATGGCTCAAGCTCAAGCTGCCGCTCCTTCCCCTGCTCCTACTAGTGATGGTATGTTCTTATTTTTTTTTTGAAAAAAATTAAATATTGAATTTTTGGAATTATTGGTATTTGGTTGTGGAGGTGTTTGAATGTGGGTTGAAAACATGGTGTTTTTGTTTTTTACATTCCCTATAGATATGGAGAAAATGTGTGATTAAAGTGTCCTTAGATCCAACAATTTTGTTCATTTTCATTTGGGTTTTTTTTTACGAATTTCATCATACGATATATTTTATTTACAAAAAGATCAAGAATTATTGTTTGTTTATCATTTATGTACAATGCCCATGAAAATAAATTAGTAATAATATGTCCATAGAAAAGATTTGGTTATATGAATGTGGTTTCTCATAATTTTATTATTAGGAGGTTTTGACTATGTTTAATTATGGCCCTAAAGCTATGAGGGACCTCAATATTTAATTACATGGTTTAAAGATACATAGTGTTAGAAAATTCTTAATTTTTGAAGTTGTAAATAATTTTGAGAAATTTTTCAATTTTTACCCGCCTCTAATTTATTATAATGAAAAGTCTGAATTCTTTTTTCTTTAGAGGATCAAAGTTATGATCTTAATTGACAAGCAAATAAGAAAAGTAAGTTTTAAAATGAAGGAGATTTTCAAAAAGTACAAAAGTAATTGGTAATTTATGGAAATTCTTGTCTCAAAAGTCAAGTCCGAACCAATTTAGTTGTCCCATTTGCTTGGGTACGGTTATTAAGAGTGGTGTGAGGTCTAGTTGAGGTATTTTAATTGATTAAATTAATCGTAAAGGTAGTAGTTGGAATATTATAAGTAGTAAAAGCGAGGGTATTTTGGTCTTTACTTATGTGGACATGGGGTATTTAGGTAAAAAAAGATTGACAAAAAACGAAATGAGACAATTGATATGAATTTGCCAAATAAGAAAATTAGACAACTAAATTGGTTAAGAGGGAGTTGTAATTAATAATTTGTATATATTTCCCTATTATAATATGTTTCTAAAAATAATTGAACAAAGGTTTAATTTTTTTTCCAAATTACAACCTCTTGAATTTATCTTTTGAACAAAGGTTTAATCTTTTTCCGAATTTCAACCTCTTGGGTTTATCTTTTTGAAGATCTTATAAAAGTATTTTGTTAATATTTCTGGGCCCTTTTTTAAAGAAATGTTTTTACTAGTTTTATTTGAAGATTTTGATTGTTATTTGATTGATACACTTCCCACTCAAGCTTAGTTGTCATTCCAAAAGTAATTGACAAATCAATTCCATGATGGAGATATGGGATAATAGTGGCAATTGACAACTTGCCCTATTTTTTTAGTCCATGACTCATAAGTCCATTCTATTAAATTTATTTCATTTTTATATTTTTTATCATGATTTATATTTCTTTGATTCTCGTCCACGTATCAAACTTACATTTTCATCGTATTTGCAAATTTTTTCGCTTTCTCCGTGAAATAAAACTTAAATTACTTTTCTAAATTTTCCCACCAATCTTCAAAATTGATGAAAGAGATGGAGTAGAAAGTATCCTTTGGAAATACTTCAAAGAAAAGTTGGTAAAGTGTCAAAGCATGAGGAACTACTTGTACAAGTATTTGTATGGAATGTTTGTCCATGTTTGTATAAAGTAAATCCCATCATATTATACAAACTTTCATCAAAAATGACAGAATCATGTAGTTTTCCATTCCCATTGATTGAGCCTCATGTGATTTAAGAGTTAGTGTAAGTTTGATTTCAATCTTTTTATAAAAGAATATATGTGAACGACAATTGAAACTGATGTATTGATTTTCATATAGTCGAATCTAATATTTTGGGATTAAAACTCTGACGTTGTTGTATAAAAGATTGAAAATGTTGGTTAACTTAGCCCAATAAGATGACCGTTTAGTTGGATGATACGAGTAATACATTACAACAATGTTAAAGCTTTAACTCTGAGATTTGTATTATAACGCTACTAAAACCGTTGTTATAAGAATTTGTTGCATCATATACTTCACTTCATTCGCCCCTTTTTCAATCATAATGTTTTTCTTTTCGCAAGAAAGTTTTTTGAGAGAAATGCTGCTATAAATATGAATCGAAAAAGTAATTATGAAATGAATATAGACATATATTCTGAGTATTTGATTCATTTTGTATAGTAGATAATTGTGACTTATTGGCCACGCTTTTATGAGTATGAGTATGAGTTGCCGCCGTCCTTTCCTGTTCAGACCCTGCTCATAGTTTTATGGGCGGGATACACTGGTTAAGATGATGATGATGATAATTGTGATTATTGAGATCCATCATTTGGGTATTTTCAGGTACAAGTATTGATCAAGGGGTAGCATATGTGTTAATGCTGGTTGCCTTGGCGCTTACATACCTCATACATTGAACAAGAGTGCAAAAAAACAATGAAGGCATCATCAACATCATAAGAGCACTTAAAAAAGACACAAGTGCTCATAATTTTTGGTGTCAATTTCTCTTTTAAGTGATAAAATTGTGAAGAGTGGATAATGTTATTTACTATTACCAATTTACTTAATTGATTGATGCTTATGAGAAACTATTACCATTGTTAAAGGCTGATTATGTGACTAAAATCCCAACCCACCATTCATTAGTTAAGTTCTATTTGATCGAGCATATTACTTGAATACTTAATTTTGACCTGACTCAAAACACATGACCACATGATCCGAATGAATATTTTTCTAATTAGTGGAAATGCACTCTTGACTAAGGGATCCCTCACATTAATTTAGAATCTTCTCATAATTCAAAATACATGACCTGATGAGCCTCTAATTATAATTATGAATTCAAATTTGAAAAGTGCATGTATTGTTAAGTGTTGAGAAAAAACATTGTTAAGTGTTGAGAAAAAACACACTAACATTAATTTAAAATCACCTCATATACTATTTTAATAATATAATTTTTTAGGCTGACAAATCATTAATTTATGGTTACTCGGCTCATTTACTTAAATTTAAGACGAACAGTATACATAGAATATTCACACATAAAATTTGGTAAAATAATTTCATAAAAAGAAAAATATTGCAAAAATTAATTAAACCAATATTAATATTGTTCATGGAAAAAGAATTTTTGCAATAATTTTCTTTTTATAAAATTTTTCAGAGTAAATGATGTTAGTAGAATTTTGAAAGGATAATTCTTATACTTTCACGGGTAGAGCATGAAATATTTGATGAGTCGCTTTTTGGGAGGGAGAAATTTCTCATAAGAAAAGTGTGTTTGTCATCAATTCTTTGTTAGAACAACTCCTTATACTATTCATTTGTTTAAGGTATTATCTAAATTCAAACGCTATTATATTTAAGAGTTCGGTTCTCACCTGTCTATAATATATAATACACTATTTTTTTATTATTTAAATTTATAACATTTTCAATTCCATGTATTGATTCAACTTTTCAAATTTGTGATCATCATTATAGAATGTTTTTCATCCATGTCAGTTATGATTAGAGTCTGAAAAGAATTTAAAGTGACAATATAAAAATTGTGAAAGTAGGCCATGAAGCATGCAATACAGAAAAGGAACACAAAGCCATGTTTCACGCAGTAGGATAGCCGATAGCTCATCTCATCGGGTGGACATGATGCTCCTTTAGATACTAATCAAGGATGGGTGGATGGGTTTGGAATAATACTGACGAGTAATGAGTCGTAAAATAAGTGAAATTTATTGAAAAAGAAAATTAAATTAAAAAATTAGACTCAAAAATTGAGAGATAGAGATAAGCGGTTAAGATGGACAGGAAATATAAATTTATAAATGAGATAAAAAAAGGGAGCGAGAACTTTGCAAAAAAGTTGCAAAATTAGTGAGATAACAAGAAAAATATGTTGGTAGTTAGAATTTGGTGGTGCATACTATCACCAAAAATAAACAAAGGAAAATATTATGGTTATTAACATTCGACAATCTCTTACATAGATTTATTTTGATTCATGTAGTTAACCATACAACTTGGAATCCAAACGGATTTTGACACCACACCACTTGTGTTCATCATTTTTTTTGTTCTTTTGAGTTTACCTCATTTCCTCAAAATAACTCAAGAAATTAATAAGAAAGATCAGCATTATCATCATCGTACCTAGTATATCCCGCTCATAGAAAACTATGATCAAGGTATAGAAAGGAACAAAGGCGGCAACCCATACCCAAAAAGAAGGATGCGGCCAAAGAGTCCCAGCTCAAGATTAATCCTTAGAATGATAAGTTCTTCTGCAACGAAAAGGAGTGAGCGAAACTGAATCCGCTTACATAGTATTATACAAGCTTGGCCCTTAATCGTAAATTAGAAATAAATAAAAAATAGATGTAAATAAAATAATAGGAAAGGTAATTGACAAAAATTGTACAGCCAAAACTGAGATAAATTCTCAGTAAAAATTATCACTATTTTTTGAGAATATGTACTTGTGCCAAAATTTTTTTGCTCAACCTTGAGAAACAGGCCTAACAAGCAACCTTTACCTGACCCTTACTCTAATCCTAGGTTAACTGACCTCAAAATATTACATTTCAAGGTTCGGACGTTTCGCAAAGTTATTTATAAAACTTCAGAGGATCATCGTATCTGAAGTCGAAGTTACAAAAAACTGCATTCTTCAATGGATGAGCGAGATCTAAAATACCTACTTTGTTCTGTTTAGTTGCCGACTAATCACGAAGAGGCTAACCTAGTATTAAGGACATATTTCACAGCTTCATAGAAGGAAACCACAATTCCGACAGAAGGTCCTGCACGAGCAACACGAGGCCCAGCGCCTGCAAAGAGTCCCCTCATTCCTCCATCCCTATGTCATACGAACAACCCAACTGTCAGTAACGGGCAAATAGAAACTACGGAACATAACATTTGACAGCAACATGATGAAGGGCTAGAGTGTAACGCCTTACATTCCTCCGGGAAAAATACTTAACGGAACAACCCGCAAAGAAAAACAAATGCTAAAAGCAATATAAAGAACTACCTCCAAATATCTATTAGAGTCTGTTTCGTGGTCATCCTGAGCGCCTTCAGCGGATCCTTCTGAAATTTGAGGTAATAAAGTTAAGAAAATAAAGATCACAAGGAGCATTATGTAAAACACAAATTCTTGTATGAGACGGTCTCACCGTGAGACATGCCTCATACTCAAGTTAGATAGCCCAATAATAGAAACTTTTAGCTTATGGGCTTCTGATTTTGATGTCATCTCACAGTGAGACGGTCTCGTACAAGACGGGCCGTACATAAATAAGTGGGTTAGACAGAAAACAGGCCCCAATTTAGGCACAACCAATTAAGAACGGTCTTCTGTTAATGATTCAGATAATGTATTAAAGTGAAGCAAAAAGTCAAGTTCGGCCAAAGAAGAATTTAGTTTAAATCACCTCTATTTGTCTGCGAGTTCTAGCCACATCCAAAGGACATGTAGCACCAGCAGCTAAGCTTCCAGCCACAAACCCAGCAGCAAAATTCGAGCCAAGCACAGTGACGATACTTGCTTCGTCTCCTGTTAGAGTACCGAGTTTCCTCCTCATCTAATATCACAAGGTAGTATTAGCAAATGAATGCTTGCAGCACCATTAAACCTCATCATCACCAATCCAATATCCCGCTCAAAAACAAAGTCTGGGTGAAGGAAGGTGACGGACAATCCATACCCGTACTCCCTTCAAAGAGAGGACTAGAGGAATGTAGTCGTCATTAAGCCTCCACAGTACTAAAAAAAGGAAAGATGATCTTACGGGTTCAAGGGTGGCCCAACAGATTGCTGAAAAGGGAACATCACGAGCAAGTTGTGCACCAAGACCAGTCCACAGAACACGATAACTTTGCACTGCCCATGGAAGTATTTGTGAACAATCAAAAATCCATAAATTGAACAAACGGCATAACTATAGAAAAATGTAGCAACGGGTAAAGCTAACAAAAAGAGACTTCATTAACTTAAACAGAAAAGTGGAAGAACTTACACTTGTTTTGGTAAGTGGTTGAATTATTGACATTTGAAAGAATATCAATTAAGGTCTTCAATACACCGGGCGGCTTCTTCCCAATCTCTTTAAATGCCTAACAAGAGTTAATGGCAGATTCAAAAACCAGACAGTCAAAACACTACGATTGATGTAGAGGTGTTCAAAACAAAATCCGATTTCAAACCGACCCGAAACAAGTAACCGGAAATCAATCCAATGACCCAAATGAACACCTCTAGCATGATGATTTACACAATTATGTTGACAAAGTGAAGGAGACAAAAGCTTTGAAACCCTAATGTAACAAGACCAGGAAAGAAAAGCACCTGCATTCGAGTTCGCGCAAGTTCAATAGGATAGCAAGTGGTGCAAGCTAATGAGCGTGCCATAGCTCCAGCGACAAATGGAACATATGGCTCCACACTTGGAGCATTTTCAGCTGCATATTCTTCCATGCGAACGCGGAATACATCATAAAAGGGAAGATAAATACCCACCTGAAATGCAAAGTGCATATGCCTTATGAAATTGACAACTTCAATAGGTAAAATTTCCTTCTTTATTCATTAAGCACAAGAAATTACCATTGGTATAGCTAGCGCCAAACCAGCATTTGTTCCTCGCCAAAGTCTTCCAATTCCTTCCTGTATAATGGTAAACAATTACAAATTCGCAAAATTTAAAGCAGAAGGAAAAACAAATGAATACAACAAAGGAGTAAAATTCAAAGGACGTAATTGCATGTAATCAAGTAAAATGCACAACAATACAAACTAATCCCTCTGTCCCCATGAGTTTACCAACATTTCTATTTTGGTTTGTCTCTATTACTTAGCAACATTTCTATTTTCAGTAATGTTCCCACCACTTTCTTGAATTCTTATCCACACATCTACTTTTAGTGTTATCCACACAGTTTAATTGTCATCGCCACTTTCTTAATACTTGTGCAAATTTGGAGTTGCATACTCAACGGGATAGAGGGAATAATGAGCAACTGAAGTACCCATGAATATCCCAACATTTCTATTTTAGTCCTCCGTTTCAATTTGAAACATTTCCATTTGGGGTAATGTCCCCACCACTGTTTTTTAATTCTTATCCACATATTTTCTCTTACTTTCTCTTCTTTTTAATTCTATCTACACAAACTTGATGTCCCCACCATTTTCTTATATTTGTGCAATTAAAGGGAGTAATAACACATCCTGCTATGAAGTTGGCATGTCACAGTCCCTAATACTCCTATAAAGTTGGCAGGAATCATGAACAAAAATAAAAATACAGATTCAAAGTTCAAGCAGAGGTACTTTATATTGAAATTATATTTGTTAAATGTTACCACTACAAATTGAAGATTATAGGGTTGACGATTAAAGATGAAGTCGTCATAGGCAGAAAAAAGGAACTTTTAAAAACTAACCTGTCTGACGATTTTGTACAAAACATCCAGTGTTCCTTTATAATGAAAGCAATCAGGTGGACAAATCGATACTGTTCCCTGAATGCCAGCCCGTGCACACGAGGGGGAACATCTTAAGTCTGCAAACATCTGCAATCAATGAATACAAACAGAAAAATCATTACAAAAATGTGAAGATTAGTTATGATGAGAATATATCAACATTCAACATGCTGCAAATGCTGTTCAATGAATGATCAAGCTCTTACGGACATACCATATTGGGCCCAAAAACTGCCATCCGACTGAGGGCATTGCTTAATGGATGTGCATATGCAGCTCCTGCAGCTTGTGCTTGCAACCTTGTCTGCCATATCCAAATTACAGATGAGGATCAGGAAATATAAGCACAACTTTTACATTGAAAAGCCCAGAATGTGTAATATATAATTTAGATTGATACGATCAAATATAAAATATCATCTAGGGAGCCATAAGACACAAAGTCAAACATAATCTAAAAAGAATGTTAAATGGCCATCATTCCTTTTTAAAAAATCATTTCATCACTTGTACATTTGCACCACCCTCTTGTTATGGATGTAAACGCATTACATGTCATGAGACCTAGTCTCACATTAGTTATGTAGGAATCTAAGGAGGGTTATTGATGATATGGGCTCCCTCGCCAAATAGACTATTCTTTTCGCATGAGCTCTCTCGTCTGATCTATAACACCCTTCATTAAAATGAAACACTGATGCGCCTCGTAAACATTAAGGTAATATACAAGAAAGTGCAATGTCTTTTTGTGCTCTAAGCCATTTAAAGTCAACATTTGCAAAATGCCTGTTTAATCTACATCAAGTATCCCTCCAATCCCCTTCCATAATCCATATTATAGAACTTTATGACATATGAAAGCGAAAGGCTTTTCTCACATCAACCTATGAGCCAACTTTTTAAATTAACAAGCATATCAACTGGAAGTAGAAACCCCTACTCATCCTAAAAGGCATCCAAAATAAGGAAACATCAAGCAATGCAAAATACTGAAGAGTTGATTAAAAGCTTATCAAAAAACTGCTAGAATGAATAATATCCCCTTGAGGCTTCTTGGAATACTCCTTTAGATGGCTTGCTAATATGCAAAAGCTTATGATGTTGGCAAGATACACACATTCACTCCCACGGAAAAGAGGTTGCACGTGAGGAATCCTCATTCCTAGATGACAATACGCCCTCTTCAAGCCATCAAGTGAAATAAAAATTGAAAGACCAAAGATAAAGTTCTCATCTAAAGAGAAAAAAAAATCCAAGATACTGTGGAAAGCAAGTCCTGCACTATCTCATTTCAAAAGAAAAAAGCCCTGCACTATCTTGAATAACTAAAGGCGGACTCTTGCTTGTCCCAACTTATACGCAGACAAGTAATCTTGCTTGCCCCACACTCATACGCTCACTACTGCAGCCTGAGGTCCACTTCTCAGCCATGTGCTGGATGTTTGGAAGTTGGGCTGCAGGATGACCAAGGCTGCGAGGCAAAAACGCTGATGGCCTAAACGTGTTGGAGCTGAGCAAGACCAGTTTCTGGGTGCTTGGCCAGTTCCTAGACTAGGATTTTCTCATCAGGCCATGCAATTTTCTGTCTAAATGCTTGTTGGGCAAAACGCATGTCGACCAATACTAAGTCTCTTGATTCAGATCCCTCTTGTGGCCAATGATGATTTGCCAACATTTGGACCTAGTTCTTCATATTTCTTGAGCCCATACCCATCCTTAACTTGGATCAACCGGTCTAACACGGTACCACCAAATGAGCCCCATTCAGAGTTCCCCCAATAAGAGTAAATTGCTCAACATTGACTCAATGAAGAAGTAGTTGTAGGCACAAAAAAAAGAAATACTCCAAAAAGGAAGAAACAATCATTTGAAAATGCTATGATGAACAACAAAAGTTACACTGAACCAATGCAAGCCTATTCAAATAAGTCCTCCCCACTACTCAGTCTTGCTAAAATTTAGCGATAAAAACCCATCAATGATACTCAAATCTTAACAAATCAAGGATGAAGCTGCCTGCATCAATAACTCATCTTTAAAGGTTTTGCATTGTTCATGTTACAGCATTCTTATTCTTCTACATCTAAAACGATACATAATCTTTTGTAGATAGTTAGAAAACAACAATCCTTTCTCTAAATTGATAACATCTGAACATACTAAGATGAACAACGATCCTAAAGAAACCAATTTAACCCAGACAAAATTTCCACCATGCAATGGAAATACCCACATGACTAACCATGATCAATTACACGAATGCTTCGGATATTCTAGCTAGTCAGGGATCAAGCAGCCTACATCAATACCTACCTCACCAGGTTCTGCAGAAAGTGCATTCTTGATTATCATTGTTCTCTTTATTGTTAACACCTATGTTACTCGGACTCTTCATTTTGTTTCACGTATTCGTGTCCGATCCTTGATGCTCAAACATTAGTATGACAGTTAGACCCTTCATTTTAGGGTAAAGTTAAATATTAAGACATACCCGACACTTGGACACGTGCTAGTATCCAACATCAGTACCCGAGTTTACTTGTTAAGGGAATAATCAATTTTGGACAAAAGTTCAACAATATTCGATCAAAATCGGAAACAATGACCACTAACAGAAAGTCAATTCTCTCATTGCTAAAACCACACCAACCCAAACTACAATTACACAACATATTCAAATCAAAGATGGGGATTAAAAACTAAGCCAAAAATGTTTTTGTATAAACAAAAATCACCAATTTAATGGAATAACAAACATCAAACAATAAGATAGCCTCACCTAAAATTCCAATCATTTGAAATCATACAAAACAAAAGTACCCATCTCATTAAAAGAAACTTCTGGGGATAAAAAAAGAAAAAAAACAAACCTTTGCAACATCAAGAGGATTAACAATCACAGCAGAAAGAATGGCAGCACCAGCAGCAGAAAGAGCATTAGCTGCCAAATTATTCAAATTATTATCACTTGAAATTTTCTTCATAGATTGATTTTGTATCTTCAATAACATCTCATTATTAATCACATTTTCTGACATGATAAAGGTATTAATTTCTTCCATCAAAAACTCATTTGATGATTCTTCAGAGCTCATCCAATGTCTATGATGGGGATTAGTTTCATTAGATTCCACCATTGATTTACCACTTTTTCCTCCTACAATCTTAAAAACAACAAATGGGTCGCTATCAATTAAGAAGAATTTGATACCCAAATAACCAAATCATAAAATCAATCAACAATGGAATAAAATGTAAAGAATATTAATTTTTTAAAAAAAGATTAAAACTTTATGGGTGTATTAAAAAAAATCACAACAACTTTATGGGTGATTTAACCAAGAATTTATGAGAATAATTATATAGTTAAAGATCATTATGATTTATGAAGATTATAAATTGGGATGAAGAAGAAGGAAGGAAAAATAGAAGTTACCAGAAGCAGAAAAACCTTCGGGGCAGGGCGGAGTTCAGGGCTTAGGGCAACCGCTAAAAGAACAACTAAAAGTACTTTTTTTTTCTTTTTTGTTTGTTGGGTTCCTATTATTTTGGGTGGAAGTTAAATGAGGAATATTTCAATTTTTGTGGGTTTTTTTTTCTTAGTCAACAATTTAATTGTCATGTTCAATATTTTTTTTTGACTTTTAAGAGGGTTATGAATATTGAAAATTAGGAATTTATGATCCACTTTTATAGAAAAAAAATCTATAATGACAATATTTTATTTTAAAAAAATAAGACTTTAGTTCAATTGATTGACTTTTTTCTAATTGGAGGTATGATGGTGATTTAAATATGTATTGAATAACTTTTATGATTTAAAAGTAGAAAAATTAATTTTGAACAGTTTAATTTTGGGTGTTTTAATTTTAAAAATTTCAACTTTATGATATTATTTAAAAGTTTTAACTTTTGTAGGCATTTTATTTTAAAAATCTCAAATTTGAAATATTATTTTAAAATTAAAATTAAAAGAAAAATATATATGGACCAATAAAATGATGTCATGTAAGAGTTTTCAGCTCTTATATTCATCAATAGGTTATGTGTTTTCAAATAAAAGATCAGCTCTTATATTCATCATCAATCGGTTGTGGTTTTCAAATAAAAGATGCGAAATTGAGATTTTTATTAAAACACTTAAAATTAGAGTTTTATAATATATGTTTTATGACATGTTTTATCACACCAAAGTCGTCCAGCAAATTTAAAACTATAAATATAGGATATATGTCCTACTTAATGACTCAAATTAAGATTAATCAAGAACAATCTTGGATATAATCTTCATTTGAACATATTATATACTTTGTTTAATGTGTCCTAAATTAAAATTTACGCATTTAAATTAAAGCCCATTTAAACAACTCGAAATTACATAAGCTTAAGGTCACATGCACAAGATGACACCCTAGCTCAAATGTATCTCAAACTTCTCGATCAATTCTTTGTATTAGTCCTCCCTGCGGTTTATACGTTTATATTCAACAAACGTGCTACTTAGTTGTTTTATAGGTTGTTAAAATTTTGTTGGTTGTTAGTGAAGAATGAAGATTGAGGTAAAATAAGTAGATTAGAGAAATTATAGAATATAATAGTAAATTCTAAATTAATAACAAATTAAATAGAAAAATATAGGAAAAATATTATGCAACAATCAAAAAACTTAAAGCAAGTTTCTTAAAACAACCTAATGTATCTAATTCATAAAAAAAAAAAAAACAATTCCAATAATGGTGCGATGTATATCTATAATTTTTTGGTATGAACATAAAATATTAAAATATTAAAATATTAAAATTTATCTAAACATACTTTGTTATGCTTACTTAGTAAATATTATATCAAAATAACAATATTTAACATCGTACAAAACTTATAAAATAGTATCTGTAAAATTAAAATTGAATCAAATATTAGCTATTATATGTAATTATTAATTCATTGAAAATGAATAATCAATAATTTACAAGTTATTTTCTTTATTTTTTAAATATTATAAAAAACAATAAAATGAAATATATTGTGCATCGCACGAGATTATCTAGTAATATAATAATTCTTACATATCAAAATGTTCATAAACAATTTAGTTTGTTTTATTGATTAGGTGGCAATATTAGCTAAATCTATTTGGTTAGGTGATTATTGAGAGGTCCAAAATTAGGCACTACTACCATGAGTTCAAGACCAATAAATTCCTTCTAGGAATATATCCTACAACGTGGCAACGACAAATTATTTATTTATTTCACTATAAAATAGAGATACTTTATTTGTTGTATTGAAAATACGACATAAAATATTTGTACGAGTATTAAGAAACGATGTAAATTATGTCGATAAGCTTGACAATGAGAATAGATATGTAGATATGAATTAAACAAAGCGCTAATTATAAAGACATTTTCAAAATAGAAATATTTCAAAGTAAAAAGAGTATATTAAAATGAAAATATTGGCAAATTCATGGAAATATACTACTTACGTGTTATAATACTTACAGGGGTGTGGTAATGATTTAGTGAAAGACGCTATATATAGTAATGTACTCCCCATGTCGGCCTAATGAAAATGAATCAAAGAGAAAATAAGAAATATATGAAAAGTTTTGATAATGTAATGTCAAATGAAGAAAGACTGAAAGAGAATGGATTGTATAAATGATATTAAAGGAGAGTTTAAATGTAGAGTTGAGATTAAATCAAAGAAGGTGGTAAGATCATTTCTACTCAATCATTTTCGTTGCAGGAATCTCTTTTTCCGAGGATAGGCTGCATCCCCTTTATGCATATGAGTTGTCATCTTCTTTCCTTCCTTATACATTGATTATAGTTCTTATGAACAAGATACACTAATATATGATAATTATGATGGTGAGATCCATTTCTAAATAATAAAATATGCAAATTAAGTGGGACAACTTAAAATATAAATTGATGCAAATTCAGTGGAACGAAGAAGTAGTACGTATTGCAAAATGGACAGAGGGTGCATTAAGTAAGACAATTCGTGTAAGTAATTTTGTGAAAAACTCCGTAAACAATAATAATAATAATAATAATAATAATAATAAAAATAAAGTATTGTAAAACAAATGAAAAAAAAATTAGCAAGTATTATAAAACGGAAGAAATACGCGTATTGAACAACAAAACTTGTGCGTGATGTAAATGTGCAAGAAAAATGGAACCTAAAAGTCTAAATAACGTGTTCTATCTCCAGCCAAAGTCCAAACAAGAAAACATGACCCCATCTTAAATGATGTCATTTTGTCCATGTATTTAACGCAAGCCTTATGCATCCACATAAGATTTTTCTCAAATGATTCTTAGTGAGATTTTTTTCAAATTTTTTTTAAATAACTAAAAATTTATTTGCTAATCGTAAATTCAGATACAACGCAGACTTTAAAATCAAAATTAAAAACTGTTTCGAACAATTTTAAATGGACAAAAGAAAAACAATAAAAAATAGTACCCTGTTATGAATAGCGAACTAATCAATACAATTGATTTATTATTTTGTTTAGAAGATATCATATGACATTGTTTTTGTTATGTTCGTTGTTACTAACAGCGAACAAAATCATGGTAATTTTTTTTGACTTTTAGCATTTACTTCTCTTGTTTGCTATTAATAACAACCAACAAATTTTGATTATAATCTCGAACACAGAGACGCTTATTTTGAGAATTTAAATTCCTGAAGTTTATTTGAATTTTTTTTTAAAAAAAGCCTGTTCATTATTTTCAATTTTTCTCAATCTTATTCATAAGTGATCACAAGTGAAAAGGGTAAAAAGAGGAGAAAATTAGAAATAAATAAGCATTTCTTGCAAAAAAAATTCATACATAATTTTCGGTTAAACTTATATCTAAAAATTAGCGCCTCCATACCAATGCTAAGGGTTGGTTTTTGTTCGCTACTATACTAATAGTGGGCATTACTAAAGTTGAGTAAAAGGAAGTCAGCTAAAAATCACTCGTTGTTATTAACAACGGACCATTAACTAACAAACTTAACAATTGTCAAAAAGTCAACAAAAGTCAACTCAATCGGCCGTTGTTAGTAAGAGCAGCCGATTACTTGGTCGACTTTTTTGACTCATCTTTAATAATGGTCCGTTTTTAAGTACGAACATATTCAAACCTTAGCATCAGAATGAGAGGCGCTTATTCTTTAAAATTAATTTACTCCAAACTTATTTTTTGAACTTTTTTTATTTAAATTTGCTTATTGATTTCAAATTTTCAAAAGAGGATGGCCAACTATAGGTATAAGCAGCCATCAATTGTGAATACTTCCTTTTGAAAAACATAACCCTATATATATTTCAATCTTTCTAACAAGATCAAAATCGTCTCGAGTTTCATCAAAAAATAAAATACGTCTACTAGTTACAAGAAAAGGAATTTTTTCATAAACAATGTTTAAAGACGTCTCATTAAAGCTTAATAACTACTCTTGTGGTTTCTAAAATGCCATTTCTCAATTACGTACCCGCCATGTTGAAGTAGTGTTTGGAGGCAACAACAAACTTAAGCGAACCGCTAAACACATTGCTAGCAAATAGCGCTATTACATAAGAGTAGGGGTGTTCAATGGACTGGGCTCCTATTTTGAGCCCTTATCCAGCCCGTTTTAGATGGGCTTTGTAAGAACCGGACTGAAAATGGATCAGGCTGAAAACGGGCTATACTATGACAAAATAAAGCGAACTATAGAAGAGCGCAATAAGGGCCGAAAACAGGCCTTTGTAAATAGCATAATTAATGTATAATTTAAATATTATAAATGACAATGTCAATGAAATTATTAATATTTTTTCAATCTAATTATTATAAATGATAATTTAATTGTTATAAATTGATAAATGGGAACTAAACAATTTTTAATAGTAAAAATGGGCCGGGTTGGGTCGGACTAGTCTTTGAAAGCCCGACCCATTTAAAAGCACATATTAATTTTAAAGGGCCCTTATCCGGCCCGATCCATATTTACTTAAGCTCGATTCGACCCTTATCCGATCCATTGAATACCCCTACATAAGACATGTTGTTATGCACATTGTTAGCGATTTTTTGAACAAAACGAAAAATTTAGTTTAACTTAATAAGCTCAAGTCTTAAAGACAATAATATTGTTATTGCTTCACTAAAAAGAACGACTTAATACCAATCCTACTCCAAATTAAATCCATCTTTATAATTTACAAGAATAATCAAAAGAAACATGAAAATGAAGAGTTATCGATGTAAGGCCTTCATGGGTTCAATGTGATAAAAAAGGCAAGCATAGCCATTGATGAGCTCCTCGATCTTTATAGCTGAGATGCCCTTCCATTTTATTGAGATTGCAATATTATCTCTTAAAAACTCCTACAACTTCACGTAATGTTGCAATCTCAAAAACTACTAAATAAATTGCCCATTATGACCGTTTGACAACCCGTCACGTATGTTAGGAGCAATACTACCCAATACGTAAATTGGTGAAGTTTGTATACTTTTCTTGATTAACATTTTAATTGAGTAGAGGACTCTTTGATCGCACTCTCCTCTATGGGTATGAGTTGCCGTCGCTCTTCCCTTCCCAAACCCTGATCATAGTTTCTATGAGCGGGATACAGTGGGTATGATGATGATGAGACTATGTTCCTGAACAATGTCAAAAGTCCTTAAAATAAAGAGTTGGGTAATAAGGACTAAGGAACTCTAATTCCAATCCTCCTGTCTTTCTCATTCAACAGTCCGCGCTCAAAGTCACAGTAGCAAATACAAAGGACGATAATTGATCAGAGCCAATTTATTAATCACAAATTCCTACTATATTTTTCGATGTTCAACCAAAAACATTCGTCTCTCGAAGTTATAAGCTCTCAAAGAATAACATTACCCCAATGTCAGGTGAGCAAATAATAATGAAAGAAGGCATACTCAAATATAAGGATACTTACTCGGAAACAAAATACTTAATATACATACTAGATTACTAGTTTACTACACCATGCACAAGTAGTTAGTACTTAGTAGTAGCCATACTTGATATAGGGATACTAGGAAGAAGATTATAGTTTCATAAGAACTAGAAAGTTGCACTAAATAGTGTAGAGATAATTGTGCCAAATATATACATACCAAAATCATCCCGTGTTTGAAGAAGCGGTTATGGGAAGAAGGGATCTTCTCGACTCTCGTAGATCTTGAATAGTTGCTTAGAATAGTGATTTGCCAATCTACGACACTCTTCAACTCCATTCCGATTATGCTCTTTCAACTCCTCCACAGATTTCACTAGATCGCCTTTTGGATCTCCGTCAGTAAGAAACTCCCCCAAATGTGTTCCACTAACACAAGGAATATAGGATGCTTGAGGTGACTTGCCATAATTCTCAAACGAAAATAATAAGGGAATAAAAAACATGAAACAAAAAAAAAAATATTAATGTAACCAACTCAACCAAGAGCTAAAGCTGATGGTTGAGGTGCCAGTGTATGTTATATATTTTATCATGCATGACACCTAAGCCATGTAAAAGAATAGCAGTAAATATTACCTCGTTGCATCTATTCTGCTAAAGCCTCGTCCATTATGGAAGAGACTTATCTTGCACGCCTTTTCTTCATTGGTTTGTAGGCGATAAAGAGCGCATACAGCCTTCATGCACAACACGGGATTTTTACCAAAATCCGAGAGCATATCACCTTCATGAATCCATTTTGAGTCGGGATTTCTTCTGCTTCTAAATTTAGAAATTATATCTGTATAATCAAGATCACTATCTGAACTCTCAACCTGGTCGTATGAATCGTCCCCACCTTCTTTCAGCTCATCATCTTCCATATCCTCGTCATCAGAGTCATCCACAATGAAACTGTTTGAGCTATTGAGACTACTTTCTGATGATGACTCGTCATCATTTTCTATTTCCTGAGCTTGATTTTTCATTTGAGCTTGTCCAATTTTAACAAGGCGTCTCCTTGGCTGATTTGAATTCGAGGCGGCAGCAGGTTGCCTCGAGACTTGAGCACGTTTTCTCTTGAGTCGACTCAAGGAAATTGGATCATCATCATCGCTCTCACTAGGAACCCCGCCCAAAACCTGTCTTGCTGATGTAATATCATTACCATCTTCATCTTCAGTATCACTGTTCTCTATTTTAATAGCTCGTCTAATGGGCTTACGTTCATAATCCTCAGACTCATCATCACTCGTTACCACCATAAGGTCGCGCATTTTCTTGCTCATGGGGGTCAAAGATGCAGTATTTTCCCTGCCACCACTCTTTTCGTCCCCATCCGTGATTCCACCAGCTTGATCCGCACCATATTCTTCTGGCATCATTGCAGAAACTCCCTCGCTTGGTGGATTCGATCTGTGGCTAGCATGGACATCACCCTCATCACAATCAATGTGATCAATAACAGCAGCAGATAAAGGCTTTGGTTTGGCTGGAGTCACTGGATTAATCTTCTCATCACAGCTTTTCTCAGCTTTATTAACTACATTATCCACAGTTTGTAGTACATATTGCTTGTCAGGTGTGCCTAATTATACAAGGTATTTTGGACATAATAGCAACAAAATTAGCAGATATTTGATATTAACAGTGTGTTTAGTTTACATTTAATGATCATGAAAGGAAATAGGCGGAAGACAGAGGCGAAGGGAGATAAGCGAGAAGGAGCATAATCTCTTATCTTGCAAAATCCCTTCCCTTCCCATTCCCCATTTCATATCCAAATGAAAGAAATCAAACCCATTCCCCATTACACAAGAAAGCCTTACACCAAGCTTCAAACTGGTTTTCAAATCGAAAGTCAAATCATTTCCTACCGCTATAAATATTCGAACACACTAACTGACATTAGAGGGGTTTTTCGAGAGACATATTTCGTGTTCTACGTTTTCCCTTGTGGTTGTAGACTTGCGGGCATGAGACATATTTCGAACAACCCAATTTTTGAAACTTATATCTTGAAAGGGTCATCTCACCCTATATTCTCACTTTTATTCTTATTATGTGGTTCTTCGGTCAGGTAAAACACTTCTTTCTCGCCTTAATATTCCAAACCAAAACACAATTCAAGTAGCACAAGCAAGCACATAAGTGAATAAGAACAGTATCAAATATTCAAGGAGTACATATTTGCAAATGTCATTCATACTATCTCCAACTTCAAAAACAAATCACAACTAGAGTACCACTCAATTTGAAACATAGCTAAGAACAAAAAGACCCAACAATATGCTTCATATATAGACAAGAATTCCAACATACAAGCATATCATAACAACATACCAAACTACCAAACCAAGTTTTGAGGTGCAACTGCCTAGGTACCATCTCAAGAAGAGCCCAAATTGAGTTAGTCCTTATAATTAAATTAGTATTAGCATAAGTTCAAACTTGCGGCATTAGATTTCTCACTTAAGCTATGACTATGGCCCAAAAATTGTCAGGAATGGCATTGCAAAAATGCAGAAACAAAACCCTAACATCAAACCTTAATAGAAAGGGATCAATCATTACCTTCGATTAGCGTTGCTCCATTACTCGCACCATTCATTGAGCGATCTTCCTTCAATAGCCCCTTCAATTCAGCCATGCGAAGCTCCAATTCCTTGCATTTCTGCTTCCAGACTTCAACTTCCTTAATCGCCTTATCTCTCTGATATTTCAAAACTTTATTCTCAATAATCAATCTACGCACATCACCACCTCCATATTCCACTCCTTCAAAGACAATTCACTGCTATTTACTCCTTCAAGAGCACCCTTGTTCTTGCTCAAACCCTTAATTTTTTCTTCAATTTTCGTTTCCGTCAAACCCGTCTGATCATTGGGTACTTCATTCAAATCCATTATTACTCAAAACCCAGAAAAATCAATTACTATAACTTGCAAATAATTAACCCATGCTTTTTTTCGTTTTGAAATACACTCTACCCATAAATTGTTTGATTACATAGAGTAAAAATTAAGCACACCTAGAAAATCAACAATTATAATTAGTATCTGGGAACAAAAATGCAACCTAAATAAGAAATGAAAAAAAAAAAATCCTTGAACTTTTCATTAAATAGATAGTTACTCCCTCCGTTCCTTTTTGTTTTTCCACATTACTAAAACGGGTAGTTCCATTTGTTCTTCCACTTTCCTAAAATGGAAAGTTTTTTTTACCTTTATACCCCCCAAAACCCCATTTAAACTTAAAAAAGCGATTCATTTAGATTAGTTTAATTGCATCGTTTCTACCTTGGTCATTATGACTGCTCTCTACTGCTTCTCCAAGAAATACCGGTCATTTCTCTCTCTACCTTAAAAACCTTCCATGGCTTTTTAATTGACTCCCCCCTGTTTATTCACCATTATTTCTCCATTTTAACTCCATTAAAATGTAGATCTGGTTCTCCTTAACATTTTGAGGTGCGTTTTGTTTGATTTGGTTGAGTTCGAAATATTGGCCCTCTGTTTCTTCGTCCTCCATTGTTGGTGTTCTTCCTTGATTTGTGATAAATGGCCGACGATGAATCACCCTCTGTTTCTTTTTGCGATACCTTCACGTATCTTTATGAAGGTTTATGTCTCAATGGTAAGTGTTGTTCTTGTTCGTATAATGGTAGAACCCATTCTTATTCTGGTGAAATCTTGCGTTGGACCAAAAAAGATCTTCTTTCATACCAAAAGGCAGTTCAGGATGATGCTATTTCAAGATTTCGTGATATTTTACCTTCTCCTTCTCCTGAAGAAGAACTACCATCATCTGTTCTTGAATATTTTAAAGATTCTCCCTAAGAAGAACTCGGTTTCGTTTTTTTAAATTCTGATCGAATTATGAGTTTCTTTGGTTTGGATGGTGTTCTGGTTTTGATGTTTGAATTAATTATTTGATGCTCTGATCGGTATTGGGACTCTGTTACGATTTTTGATGTTCTTGGATTTTGATCCGGTATTGGGACTCTGTCGATTTTTTGATGTTCTTGGATTTTGATCCGGTATTGGGACTACTTCGATTTTTGATGTTCTTGGATTTTGATCGGTATTGGGACTCTGTTCGATTTTTGATGAACCCTAATTTTTTTGCCCTAATTTCTTAAAATGATGGTAAAACCCCTGATGTATGCAATGTTTAATTGCTTTAATATTTCAAAAATAATGTATGTACAATTTGGTAGAGCAGCATTTGTGTTTAATGAACTCAATAAATTGAAGTTTAGTCATTGTTTTGTGATTACTTCATTACTTGTTGATTATTGATAAACGAGAGGTTTCATACCTCAATGATGAATCAGGGGGCAAAATAACTGAATTTCTCATTACATAATGAAGTAATTACATGAACATGATCTAGGCTACTGTTTTTTGATGTTTGTTTCACAATTAGTTGCTCCTAAATGTCTTACATATGATTTTTAATGATGAAAAAGCATAAACTGAGGGGCTGTTTTTGACATTAAGTTTGTGTTTCTTCCATTGCTTCATCATATGCTTCCAATATTTGTTGACTGTTTTGAGCAGCCTCTTCATTCTCTGTTTGATTGATTGGAGTTGTGTTTGGGTTTAGAAATCGAACACACTCCCTAACTAATTGGCTTGGTACTCGCACTTGTAGTCGTAGTCTTCCATTGTCTTCTTGGACCTTCTTCCCAAAATGAGGTTGAATGTAATCGTTTGACCCCTTAACCTTGAGGATTTCATTCAAATGATGTTGTAATGAAATCCAAACGTTTGTTAATGTTTTTGGGTGTAACTCATCGAATGCATCTTCCACGGCCTTAATTAGCTCATCCATGTTCTTAGGCATTTTCTTGTGCATTAGTGATTGTATGCTCCTAAAAAACCCTAAATCTAGAATGTTACAATCGGGACTATTCGGTGGTTGTTGCGTTAAAATGAAAGTTAAACCCCCCCGCCTATTGTTTTGTTGCCAAATCGGGTCATCATTAGTGATGTGTACCCTTGCATTGTCTTGTTGAATAAAAATAGTTGTGGCACCATCTCTTGGCCACTTTCTAAGTATTGCCGGAATTAGTTGTTCGATTAACATGGTCCTATAAACCTCTTGAGTCACCGACTCGGTTGGTTTAATTTCTATAGACCCCCTTGGACGATTGATTGAGCTTCTTTGTGCCGCAACTCTATTTATGAAAGGGAATATACCAATTTTCCCATCGAAAACGCATTGGCCATGTTGATTCCATTTTGGCCTCGCAACCGCCCCTAAAAACATCGCTTTTGGTATGAATTTGGATGATTTTCCCGCTCTATATGGTATTTTCTCCTTGTTTGATAAATAAACTCTTTGTGTTTTTTTGGTTAAGTAAAACCACTTTTCATCTATATGTATAAAGTCATACATGGCTTTATACATCGGATGATGATTAATGGTGTCTTCTTGAATTAAACTTAAAATCCACTCAACCCTTCTTGCCTTGTTTGCATCGGTCAACGAAGGGTGGAGTGGATTTGAATTACCTTTATTTCCCCTTTGAATTAGTAGCAAGCGTTGTTGGTGCCAAATCAAGACATGTTACAGCGTCTCTTATGCCGTAGGTTCACCCATTGGCTTAGATTCAAGTACATTGGGTTGAACTACTACTCGTTTTCTTCCACAATTTTTAAACTTGGCATCGACAACATATGGCTTGTTTTCTTCTTTTCTTTCGATTGCTAGCTTCCATAAGTTGCGTATTGTTTTCTTGAGTGTATCCGTACTTGTTTGCCATTTTCATAAAAGTTCCATGAGGAAGGTTGTCCTCAACTTTGAGTGACAACATTTCTTGTAATATGAGTCCTCAATTCTGTGTAAGCTTGGCTTCGTTGAGCATGAGTGACATTATGGCTAATGATGCAAAGTGGCAATGTGAAAGTTACTATGATGCTTGTGTGCTTGAGGCTGCTTGTTTTGATTATTTGCAATGGAAAATTATCTCTTATTTGTTTGAGGTCGATTTTTGGTTCAAAGATTCTTTGGTTTGAGATGCTTGTTTGAAATCTTGTTTCAATTTGAGTTGCTTATTTTTTGGTTCAAAGATTCGTTTGGTTTGAGTTTTGTTTGAAATTCTTTGTTTCAATTTAAGTTGCTTATTTTTGGTTCAAAGATTACATTTGGTTTGAGGCTCTATGTCTTTCTTTGTTCCCATTTGAAGCGCTCATCGCTTTAATAGGCTAAATCGAATTTCTAAGGTCATTTTCCTTGATTAAACATCTTGTAATTGAAAGTAGTAATCCATGTATTCTAAATTTGGCCAATGCAAAGCCATGAATTTTGTATTTTTTGGATGAGTTTGTTGAAGAAGTTGAAATTAGTTCTAAACATTCCCTCCCTTTTTTTTTAGAACCAAAATTGGAAACTTTCCTAATTTGGAAAGGTTGTTAGATTTCCTCATGTATTTCCTTCATAATAAAATCAGATTTTTTTTCTTCATTATTTTATTATATCATCAATTATTTTCTCTCTCATAATTCCAATACCATCATTACTTCTCACTAATTTCTAATTAAAATAATACCCACTCACCTCCAAGATTCTGTTTTTCTTAATATGTGTGATTTTCCCAAATAGGAAAATCATTTAGGAACGGAGGGAGTATAAAACCTTAAATTGAAAAAAATTGAAGAAAAACAAAATGTGAAAAAGGGAAGAAACTCACGAAACATGAAAATTGAGTCAGTAGAAAAGAGGCAATTTTTTTTGACGGTAGGGATTGTTTTACTTCTTTTCTTTTACTGTTTGAAGATTGGTACCATCGGGTTGGGGTCAAATTCTTTTGATATAATCGGGTCATATTCTTAATTTGTGTTCTTAAATCTTATCCCCTCTCCCTTACTTACCTTTCCGAATTCAACAAGTTTTGTATGAGACTATTTCACGAGTTCGTATTCCCAGGAATGTAGCATATTAATAAAAAAACATAAAAATAATAAAAATTAAATTCAAACTTATACAAAAGACAATTCATTTTAAAGTTTGATTTGATCCCTAACCCTAAAATGATACAACTTGAAATATGTAAAAAATTTGAGTTAAAATCAACTCTAATATATATTTTTGTCTATGTTTTTGGTTTCATATGTTAATTTAGATTCATTTGAGTTAAAATCAACTCTAATATATATTTTTGTCTATGTTTTTGGTTTCATATGTTAATTTAGATTCATTTTAATTTATAAGTTAATTTTTGTTTTTCTAGTAATGTTTTCTTTTATTATAAACTTAAAATTGTGATATTGGTCAATTTTATACAAAAATAGTTTGTATGACAAATTAAAATATGATACAACTTATTTAAAAAATTTATAAGTTCTACTCTTCTATCAATTTGAATTTTCTATTTTACATAAATCATTGTGAGAACTTTTCAGGTTCTCACTACTGTCGTTGAAGGTTTTATAATTTATCCTTTCTGTTGATAAAATTTTAATTGTTAGTATCGACAAAAAATTTATTTCTCTTCTTTTTGCTTGTAAGGAATTCTTCTTAATCCTACAAAAATGATAGAGGAGGGTATAATAAAGATTAGAAAATAGTTTATAAATTTTCATTTTATTTAATACAATCTAATTGTCGAACAATCCTCAATGGGTCTAGGTAGTCTAACTAAATTAATAATTTAAATCAAAATTCATAATTAAAATTACTTTTAAAACTTCCAACTATTCGTGGTTTAAATATAAAACTCTCAACTATTGATTATTATTCAAAACTCCCAACTTTAGGTTCATTTTAATTTTAAAGCACAGATACAATTTCATACCCTTTTTGACTGGTTACCATTTATTTAAAATGGAAGGGTACGTGAAGGGTCGTGTAAGGTTAAAGAGGGTGAAGTGATTAACAAATACAATTGGATCCCATTACTATTCTACTAAAATCAATTTATGCAGTTACAAGTAATCTTGAACTTTAAATTTAAAATGGGGCTAAAGTTGGGAGTTTTAAATATTAATCAATTGTTGGGAGTTTTATATTTAAATGGCATTAGGAATTTTTAATGTAATTTTACCTTTTAATTTTTGTTATTTAATATCTAAAAATATTATTTTATTTTTAAATATAAAAACAATTAACACCTTCATATTACTTCCTAGTCGGTTACTCGTTTTGAGAGTTATAAGGCTAATTTACACAGATGACTGAATTATCCATCATTTGATATTAGAAGTGCCATTTTCATTCAGTCATTTCATCGAACATCTTGCAATCAATCCTCAAGTAGTCATTTTATGTAATTGCTTCTACTTGGTTCTTTCAATCATTGGTTTTCTTTATTTAAATTTCTGGGTTTCTGATTTTGCAGGATTGTAAACACTGGAATGCTAAAAGGCAAGTCCTCAACTAAAAATGATTGGAGTCCAACAAAGGGAAAGTAGCGTTGGAGGACAGAAAGAGGAGCTAAATTGCCGGCGGGTTTCTGGAAGATTTTGGCTGATTTCTCGATAACATTAAGGTAATGCTGGAAAATTTGAAGCTGTAAATCAATTATATTTGATAATTTGATTGACTAGTTAAGTTTGAGAGTCTGGTTTTGGATTCAAATTCTTCATGTTCTTCTATGTTTAACCGAAAATTTTATCTTTATACACTTCTCCTAGTATATATCGCTTGATAGTTGATACTTCCAATATCTCCTTTCCAAATGATAGTGTAAATGGATTGGCAAAGAAAAGCAATCATTAGAATAAAACACCGCGTGATCATATAGCTTAGAGGGTGTTTAGCAAAATAATTTATTACAAAATTTTGGCTTATTTTGGCACAAATGGAGGGTTGGGGTGGTCAACCATCTAATGCCGGTATTTGGTAAATTAACTGATTGAAACAACTTATTGTCGTGGATAAGGTGTTTAAGCTTCTTATAGATGCGGGTTCAAAACCAGCTGGTCAAACTGCAAGTCAAATAAGTTCACTGTTACCCAAAATGGAATTCGACACGATTTGAAAAATGAGAAACTTTTGAAGAAATTGAGCCCCACGCTACCTAGGATCAATGATTAGTGTTTCAAGATTAGTCTTGAACACTTGTGATCAAACAGAACAAATGCTAATCAAGTTTCAACTATTCAAATCAATAAAGAAAAATCTAAAGAACACACAAGGATTTAACGTGTTCACCCGTAATTAGACTACGTTCATGGTCTAGCCTAGATGTCTTTATCATCAATTAAAAAACTCCAAAAGAGCTTGAAGGTGCAACATTGGAGGAATGATCACAATTGGGAATAAGAGAGATTAGAAAGAGAGAGAAATATCCTAAGCAATCTAGAGAAAGAACGAGGGTATGAAACAAATGTTATCTAATCTATGTAATTAGGCCTATTTATAATGCATAGACCTTAATTACAAGCAAAACGTTCTAAAACAAAACAACCAAGAAAAGACGAACATACACTTTCCTGCACCTAAAGCCGATTTTTCTTTTCCTTTGTTAGAGAAAAGCCAAGTTGGGTTTTGCTTCTACCTCCGAATCCTATTTTGCTTTTAAAGCTAACTTTGTCAATTCCAAATTCACCCTTTATTAGTACTGTTCTTTGCTTATCTTATTAGGGGATGTAATTAAGGAACAAATTCACCTTAATTATTACAATCTCCACTGTAAGCCAAACGTCCCAAACACGACATACCAACATAAACATTCCAAAAACTATTCTTAAGACATCACTGAAAGCTAGCATAATTGTGTAAATTACATACACAATTCTTAATGAGAAAATCACGTTCTCCTTCTTATGCAAATCACATACATCACCTATAGACTCCACCTTCACTCCAACATTAGCAAATCACATGCTAAATGGAGCAAGCCCAATCAAGTCTACACGTAGACTAAACTTGGCATATGGTAATGGTTTGTCATCATATCCGAAGGGTTATCTTCCTTTGCGATCTTGAACAAAGTTAACTTTTTCGTTTCTATCTTATCACGAATGAATTTATACTTGATGAATGTGTTTGATTCGCTATGAAACGTATTTTGATTTCTAACCAAATGTATTTTTTGACTATCACAATAGAGACACACCAAACCCAAGCTCAAGCTAGGACACAACTCACCTATGAGATCTTTCAACCATTTTGCTTCTTTGAAGCACTCCGCAATGGCTATATATTCAGCCTCAGTTGTAGACATGACATTCATATCTTGTAAAGAAGATATCAACTAATCGTCGTACCACCCAAAGTGAATACTAAACCGAGGTCGACTTTCTACCATCCAAGTCCCTTGCTTAATCTGAATCACAATAGCCAATAAGCTTGGTATTGTCTATCCCAAACTAAAGACATACAACTAACGTACCCTTCAAGTATCTAAGGAGCCATTTCACCGCTTCCCAATGTCGTTTCCCCGGATTACCAATGTATCTACTAACCATGCTCATGGCTTGAGCTATACCGGGTCGACTACACACCATAGCATACATTATACATCCGACGACAATTCCTCAATGTACCTTTTTGTTGGCTTCACTTGCAACCGTGAGAGCAAAGGCCACGTAATCACATTCCTCAATGTACCTTTTTGTTGGCTTCACTTGCCTCTTTGACCGCTTCACATTAAGAGATGATGATTCCATTGCTTGATACATATCTTTCTCAACCCTTGTAGCTTCCGAATCTATTGGAGGCCCCACCTCCTCCCAAGCTTCATGTATTGAACCTACATCGTTAGTAACAACAATATCCGAAGGGTAAGATAACAAATTATTCATCAAATATAATGTCTCTAGAAGTTATTATCCTTCTAGATTTCTCACACCATACTCGGTAACTCTTGATACCCAACCCATTGCCAAGAAATATGCATTTTCTAGTTGGAGGTTCTAGTTTTCTCTCACTAACATGTATGTATGCCGGACATCCAAAATTTTCAGGTTTTAATAACCATACCTTTTGGGGACATTTGAAGTCAAGTGCAGTGTGGGGAGAACTGTTGATCAAGTAGCACGCCGTAGAAACCGCTTTGACTTAAAACTGCTTTTCAAGTTTTGCTTGATTCTACTTACATCTTGCTCTTTCCAAAAATGTCTTGTTCATCCTCTCGACAACTCTATTTTGTTGAGCCTATGCCTATCTATGCATGTCTGATGCCTAACAATACGCTCCTTGAAGGTGGCAATGACAAAATTGGAATCAAAACACGATTTCACTTGACCTAAAAAAATTACTTGCTTTTTTATGGTATGTGCTAAGTACAAGGTTCTATAACACTTCCAATTAGGTGAGTAAGTTGACACTTGTGTTTGAACCAAAATTATCATCCATGGGTGCGGGTATAGTAAACTGAGACTTAAGTGCAACATAAGTGTGCCACAGACAACTTTGAGGTAAAGTGAGATTTCTATCCTTTTACTTTAAGTAGAAAAGCAAAATGCATGAATTTACTTCATACGAATGCTTATTTTGAGGTATTTGTCTACTTGTCATGGTTCATGACATATTGAAAATGGTTGAATTTTGGAGGAACTAGTTATTTTTGCTTCTGCGGAACAAAGGCTTTGAATATGACTTATGTTGAATCTTGTAGATTAGTTGGTTGCCCAATTTTTTAAAAAGAAACTGCCGACACTTTAATCATTAAGAATACATTGTTAGCTCATTAATTGAGCATTTGAGCCCAATGCTCCCAATAATAAAATCGGGGGTTCATACTTCATACTCAAAGCGTTGCATGCCTGCACTAGCTTGGGGTAGTTGATCAGTGTTGTTGACCTCCTTCCTCTACCTCCTTGTTGTGAATCACTCTAGAGTTAAATGGCTCGTTGAATCATGCGCACCTCTTATTTATATAGAGTTACTCATGATTTTTCTACCAAGGATCAATCGAAACATCTTTGTAATCACTAACAAGGGTAAGGTTGCGTAAATCTGACCCCCTCAAATCCCCCATACGTGGGAGTCGTTTAATGACTTTGAGCCTTGGGGTAATGAAATGTTGTTATTGCTTGGTGGATGACACGTCAAACGTGCAACCTTTGAACGGATTGCCCACCTAAAGCTTGAAGTCACAACTCTTATAATAGATTATTTTGTGGTTACTAAATTTGCTTATCCTTTAGTTCACTCTATTCATTTTCCCTTGTTTTTCAAAACCATCTATCTATTCTTCCACTATTTTACTTCACCGTTTTGTTGATTTTGGTCTCTCTAGGATCATTGGACAATTTTTATCATTTGTGAAGAGTTTATGTCCCTAACTGTATCTGGTTTTGACTGTTGTTTTGAGAAATAAAATTAAGAAAACCATAAAATTTTTCATAAGATTATTTTAATTTTATTTTACATTTTTTTTCTTATTTCATTCTTCCTTATTTGTATTACTTTGAGTTGTACTTCTGTTGATTGCAGTTATTGTACTGATATTATTTGTTCTGAAAACAGATTGTTTCCAGGTTCTTATGGCTGTATCATTTTCCCTTTTTGCCAATCAGAATGTTGATATTTCAGTTGTTGAGGTAATTTCTGAACTTTGCTATCTTCATTCGTACTTTTTGATTTAACTGTTTTTAACTGTTTATCGATGCCAATATGCTATTGATTACGTGAACAATGGGAGGCTGGGTTAGGCGAAGCATAGGATGCTACAAACGTATCATAAGTAATGAGCTTGCTGCAGTAGTGATAACAACTATAGGAAAAGGAACATCTGGCTGCTCTTGAGGGTTCCTTGGAAAGCATAGCATGGGCAAAGTCAGGAATTATCAAACATTGATGCACTGCTTATTGCTTTGTTGTAGTTATCTTCTTCTATATGAGATGCTTATATATGTGGTCAAGTGAAGCAATTGATGTTATTCTCTGTTGTCCTTTTTGGTGGTTCCTTTGTTGTTTGTAGTTATTCGTTGCAAATATATTGTGGTTATTCTTTTTAAATGTCTAGGATGATAGGATCTGAGGGTTGTTTATGTTCTATTTGGATTTCACCAAATGCAAGAGTGTTTTTGATGAGAAGTTAATCCTTAGATAAATAAGTTTGTGGCAATTAGTGGCTTTGAATATCAAGCTATTGATCTGCCTTCGGTTTCAATGTTTGTTATGGCGACTTACAACTTGGTGAATGTGGTGAGGCATTAGGACTTCCTCGATCAATGGCATTGCTGGATGGAGTTTTGCTTATACTTGTACCCGATTATGTTTCACAAATTGTTGTGAGAGACGGTCTCTCCGAGAGACGCATTAGATATTTGGGCTAAATAGCACAATTAATACAAATTTAAGAGAAAATAAGAATTTGGGTTTTTGTTTTGAGGTCGTCTCTTTGAGAGACATTCTCTCACAATAGTAGCTGATTATGTTTTGAGTCTTCTGTTCTAACTTTGGTGGGCAGCTCGCAAAATGTTGATTTTGTTGTTTTTCTGGATTCTATTATTATGGATTTGTCATACCTCGAGTAACTGTGTAAGTGTCAGTTGGCTATTGTAATATAGAAATGAGAAGTGCACCGATGTCTTCCACGTATGAATTATAGGTTTTTATCTTTGCTCCAATGTTGCGGGTGTCTTTGTTCTGATCTTTGAACCAGGATCTGTATCCATCATCAATTCATCGCTTTTAGTGTTTATTGAGGTCCTGGCCTACAGTTTCTTGACTAATCTTGATGGGTGATTTTAAGGGTTGTGTACACATTAACCTATCTAGATTTCATGATATGATTTACTTAGGATAATTATCCTCCATATTCAAGTGCCTTCTAGTTTTTTGTTTCTGTTTGAGTACGTTACGTGCACGTGGAATTAGTGAACAGAAATTGCTCAAGGCTCTCTTTTTTCACACTTTCCTGTATTGGATCCTTCAAAACTTTAGGAAATAGTTCTCTGCCTAAATCCTCAATTGTGCTTTGAAGGCTCTATTCTTGGAGGAGCTTGGATAAGGGAGCTTCATATTACTCAGTTGAGACCTCTTTTGTTGGATGATTACTCAAAATGAAGTCAATTCCACAATTGCAACGATGATACAGAACTTATGATCAATGTTGTGAGATATGTACTTATGCTTAATAATTTGGAGTGCTTTATATTAGATCTTGAAGTGTGACTATTTGGGATGATGTTGGACTGTTTGATAATGTGTAATTAACTTAGTCTTTTTGTCATTTCAGCTCACACCCAAGATCCAGGTGTAACTGTAGCTACTGCATCTCTACTTATTAACACATTGTTTCATCTCTATCGGCTTCAATTCATGGTGTAACACCCCCAAAGTAGGTCAAGTTTTTGAAAACCGTTTTAAGTAAATCTTGAGTCAAAACCTACGCATGAGAGTGTTACCGCCACATCTATTTCTAAGAAAATAAATGTAAGGCTTAACGATTAGGAAAATAACTTAAATAAACTTGAATCCGAAAGACGTCTTACAATGTAGAAAAGACTTAAACGCAAAACTATGTCCATATAGAACTTTAAACTACTAAAGATAAAATAAACTGACGCATGACTCTAATCAAGGCTATAACTCTAGGTGATTCTCACTCCACAATTCCCATGTGATCAACAACCTGCAAAATAAGAATGCAAGGGGAAACAAGGAAAAGCTCCCAAAAATCAGAAAAACTGAGTAATTCCAACTCCATCCCGTAAAACAATTTTAGTTGAAATAATTTAAGAAAACAAACTATAATTGAGTTGAAAATAGTTGTAGAAATTAAAGTATTATCAAGCTGAGTTAAAGATCAAATTTTATTAATATAAAAATAAAATAAAACATAAGCCAATTAATTAATTTGACATTTAATGGCGACAACACATATATTCAATTTTAATTTGAGGGAACGAGAACGCCAGTAGGCCGAGGCTTTACCCCTATACCTACTTCATCAAGAGGTCGTCACCCCAAATAATTCATCAAGGCCAGTAGAGTAGTCTCAGGTAACCCTAGTGTGCACACCCCTTCTACTTGGATCACAACAAATAGAAGGAAGACCAAAAATCGTATCGAGCATCAAAAATAATAATAATAACCTGTCGGCAGCTATACTAACCAAACAGGGCAACCTGTTCATCACTCTTATACTTGGATCACAACAAATATAAGAGCTTCATTCCCATCGTTACACTTTACGTGATTTAATATATTTTATTAATTAGTCGCGAACACATAAAAATATAGTCAAACATTACATTATACATTTTATGTAAACTGATCATAAATTTTCCCAATAAATATATATTTCAGAAATATCCAACTGAAATCTTATCCACCAAATCACCATTTTAGTATCAATTGATGACAACAATAATCAATATCATAAATATTTCTCCTTCGACTCAAATCGTCTTTTAAACCCATTATTAAAATAATAATATAATTTTCATAAAATAATAAAATAAATAATTTTCTTTCAAATCTAAACCGTATCAAATTTTATTATTAAAATAATAATACAAGTTTTGTCAAAAACAATAATCATAACTTCAGTTTGACCGAAATAATATTCACTATAAATTGAGAATTAAATATGTAAAACATAATATCATACAAAATCATGCAACACATTAAATAAGTTAATATCACTTAGCACATAATACTAACGGGATAATCCTACATAGATGGACATCGAAAATTACCTTATTATGCGATCCTAGATAAACGTACGCTCCTAGTTATCCTGACTCACGTATCCGCCGTCTACACGATAAAATAAGAGGTCTCGAATTAACACCCGGATCAACCCGAACGAAATAAATAAATTAAAAGACTTTCGGTTAAAATATAATTTATTTAATAAGACAAATTTTAAAATGATAGTTTAAACTCTAAAAGATAAAGATAAAAGAATAACTTTTGGAATTATGACCACTTTTAAATAATCAACTAGAAAGATTACATTAGAATAGAAAGAAAAGGAAAAAAAAAAGAAATAAAAGTTAAAAAATAATTTAAAAAGGAAAAGAAAATCAAAGAGAAATTAGAAAAGTAAATAAAACAAGGTTACTGGGTTAGAATAACCCACGAAAAACAAACAGGAAGAAGGGGCAAGAGAGAGAGAGGAAAGAAGGTGAAGCAGGCTCGGTGGCAGCCGGCCAGCGGCGCCGGCGACTGCCGCCTCACACCGGCGACACCCCGGCGATCCTCCTCTTGCCGGGAGGTCAGAAACCATATTTTTTTTTTTGTATTTTTCTTCAATTTTTCAGATTAGAAAAGAGGTAAAATACTTTGAAGTAATGGGATTCCTACCTTTGAACTCTCTCTCTTTTTTTTTTTTCTTCTATGAGCAATTGTAGATTCAGAATACTAAAAGAAATTTGTGAAAACTAAATCTGAATTTTGGTGAAGTTAGGTTAAAAATCTGATTAGAATGGTATTTATAGGGTTGAGGAAGGAGGTTACAAGGTCAGTCTAATGGTGAGAATGGAGATAGTGGGGAGGAAGTTATAACTGCTTTACGGTTTCTTTTCTCTTCAAAACTATTTTTTTTTGTAAAATATCAGTTTTTAAGTTTTCTAAAAATCAGTTTTAAAGTTTCTAAAATCAGTTTTAAAATTTCTAAAATTTTCTAAATAAAATACGTGGGATTACACATGGCTAACGAGGTATCATCATCATCCTCAATCCAATATCCCGCTCGAATACAGGTTCCGGGTGAGGGCAGATAACAGACAATCCATATCCGTACCCCCTTCAGAGAGTGCCAAGGAATATGGTCAATTTTACTCCAAATAGTGAGAGCCCTGCTCAAAAACAAGGTATCTTATCTTATCCGCTTCAATTTTCTGCCCTGGAATGTCTGAAACCCGAATCTCCTTCAGCTCTATCTAAAACATGTCACATGATTCCCTAATCTCTTTGCAAATCACGAATCGAAAAAAGCAAATTATGATCATTTTTGTGCTATTTAGGGTCATTGAGCGAATTGCGAATTCAAAAGCGAATTAACTGACGAATTATGTTACACTGATCTAGAACATAGGCATGAATTTGTTTATAAGTTGCATATAATTGTGAAATTGTAATTTTTCTGACAGAAATCTCAAGCCTTGAAATTGTAATTTTTCTGACAGAATACTTTCTGTTATTAAGGAAACATAAATAGAATTTTTAATTTCTCACTCCATATAACATCAGTAATTGCAAAATTCTCATTCCCCATTATTAGTGTCTTTAAATAGGAGTAATTGGGGGTACTAATTACAACTTTTTTACTGTTAGAATTTTCAATTTTGAGGCTTTGAAAGTTATTTTTGTACCTGAAAAATTGTTTTCAGTGCATGTCTGTCTTTACTTATCAGTATAACAGCATTCTCACTGTCAGTTATAATTACTTACTTCTGGTGCATCATCTTCCCTAGGTGAATTTCAAGTGCAAAAAGCACTCAAGTATTTTTGTGGGTTTTTGCATAGAAAGGGATCTAATTATGAAACTGACTGTTAAGTGTTGAAGACTGTTAAATTTGTATGATACTCTCCCTTCTTAAGATAGTGTCACAGTTGTGTATTACAAAAGGTTTATTAAATGGTGGGATCATTTGTATTGTTTGGATAATATCTATGTTACTTGGACTCGGGTATTGATGTGGGATACTGGTACGTTTTCAAGTGTCGTCTAAATATTAAATTTTACTCTCAAAATGAAGTGTCTAGGTGTCGTACTAATGTCTGAAGATCAAGGATCGAACATGATTACGTGAAGCAAAATGAAGAGTCAGAGTAACATAGGATAACATTAAAGGAGAGTTGAAATGTTTGGATGAGAATAAAAGAACGCGGTGAGGACATTTTTATAAAAGGAAATTGTAGTAAAGTGAAAGCGACGGATGAAAGGTAAAGTGTGACAATCTCTTAGGAACGGAGCAGTGTAATATATTCACGTGTTATTTCGCTTTTTGAATTCACGATTTGGTGAAAATGACTCTAAAATAACCCAAAATCAACCATAATTTAGATTTTCTTTATTCGCGATTCGCAAGGAGATTAGTGTAACATGTGACGGTGGAACAAAGACGGTATTGGTTTCATTTGCAGCAGTTCATGGAGTAATTGCTCTAGATTTTGTTTTGACATTCTATGTTCTAGAGTTCAATGTCGGGACATCGAAGCAATAGCTCCATGGCTAACCGATTTCATTGAACGCACAAGAAAACAATGCACCAGTTTCGGGTTCATCCTTTGCCTTGTCCAACTCGGAACAAAAGCCAAATTAATTTTATATTTCACGAGAATCATGAGTTGACCTAATGGTTAAAGGTTGATATTCAATTTTCACTACCTAGCGTAAGATCAATTCATCCTCCTCTCCTATTGTATGTGGGAATTCTCTTTACATTGAGATGAATCAAACAAGATCTCAATTAACTATGTTTTAAATTATGGTTTATTAATAAAATGCAAATATTGACCGTTTAAAACAAAGAGAGTATTATTTTGCAGGAAATAGTATACCCACTAATAAAGGTGTTTAAAACATTCCCGACAACTCGACACTTACTTGACCTTGTGATCGAACTCAATTTTTAATCTGACTTCAAAACGGATTTACAATTATGTAAAAACTAGAATAATCCAACCTTTTTATAATTTTCCTATAATAATCTCACATATTCATTAACTCTAGGTAAATTTTCATTCGGTAACCATGTTTACTCTAGAAAAATACCCCTAAAAGTTAGGATTATTCATGGTTAATCAATAGGTGGAATTATTGTAGGAATATCAATTACTCTAGTTAATTTTTCCTAAAAACTAATGCGTACAAAAAAACTCAATTTAAACCTGATTCGAAACAACCTAACTCGAAATCAGCCCAATGACCCAAATAAACACCTTAAGTCTTCAACCCATTAGAAATTCACAAATTCTTACTTGAGCCCGTCTTTTGTAAAGACGGCTCTCAAAAACTCAGTTCAATACTAAATATATATTGTTACAACTCTAAATATAGATTTGGGCTGAACTTTTGAAAATCGTCTTTACAAAAGACGGAACACCTGTTAGAAATTTAATTAGAAAAGGGGGCAAAAGAGCAAGAGAATTAGAATTTTGTTTCTTTGTGAAAATGAATTAATTGAGTGTTTGTTCATTAAAATCATAATAAAAATATATTGTCATCTTCAACATTTGGTAAGAGTTATTGCAGTCACAATATTCATAAGTTACATTTTTTGGGTGCCTCAAGTTGGTGCAGCAAGAGTCACTTTCTTGTTTCAATGAGATGCTTTTGTTATGCCGCAAAATCTGACATCCATATTGTGTTTGATTTTTACGTTTCATTTTTTCATATTTTTTTGGATTTTCTACACTTATTGCCAAAATAATTTATTTACCATGCAAGAAGCCACACTTGAAATAAAGAGAATTCATTGCATTCTTATTATTTTAATCATTTATGAAAACGCGTAGTGTAAATTGGTGATGTGATTGTAAGCATGATTGTATTGTAAAAGTTTTGGAGTTTTACTATGGTGTAAATATTGTTGGAGCAATTAAATAATAATTTACATTTTAAAAAATTATTCTAAAGATGTTTTTCATAATTATTTTCTAAAACTATTATTATGTAGTTACACATATGAAAATAATGACAAAATTGCAAAAATAAGTTTAGCACTAAATTAAATAAATTTAGAGGTGTTTAAAACATATCTGATAACCCGAAATTTACCCCATATTATAATTTAGACCCCACTTCAAAAATGATGTACAATTATATTTAAACACCTCTATAAATCATGCATTTGAAATTCGAGTTTTAACACCACATCAAACCACATTTTTCCTTTTAGATTTCAAAAATAACATTCGGAATGATGATTTCATTTGCAAATATAGATTTAACTTAAAATTAGTGTTTGGCAATAACAAGAATTTAAATTTGGATTTGAGCCAAATCCACCAATGTTATAAAAGTAGTTAATGAAAATGAGGATTTGAGAATGACACCCCAATCCTTGTCATTTCAAATTCTTAATTAATGAATCCATAATTGAAATCTACAATTCAAAATGAAATGGACGTTCCCAAACGCAACCTGATGTAATTGTTGGTGTAGACTGTAATTTTTGGCATATGTAAGGTGCCAAAAGGAAAAAATCTCTTTGAATTAAATTATGGTATGTTGAATTGGGCTAAATACTATGCTCGACAAATCTTGAATTTGAAATGTGAAATTGAGTCAATTTCATATACTTGCAATAACAATGTAAAATTTCGTCAAGTAACAAAATTTGCAAATTCCAAACATATAAGTGTCATTTACAATTCTTAAATATGAATATCAAAATTAAATTTTCTTTTTTCAAATGAACTCTATGTTGCCAAACATTACCTGGTTGCGTTTGGAAACGTGCATTTCATTTCGAATTATAGATTTCAATTATTCATTAATCAAGAATTTGAGAATGACAAGGTTTGAAAAGTCATTCTCAAATTCTCATTTTTAACCACTTTTATAACCATAGTGTATTTGACTCAATTCCAAATTTGAAAATTTTTGATTTGCCAAACAATAAATTTGAGTCAATTCCAAATTTCTAAATGAAATTCTTGTTCCCAAACATCGCATTAGGATTCGATTTATATTAGTTTAAAATTAGTACAATTACTTTTTAGGGTCATAATAGAAAAACAATTTAAATAGACAAATTTTTAAAAATTATGATGGTTGTATTTGGTAAAAAAAAGACTGGTATGTATTAATTTTACTACGTAATTCTAAGTTAAACTTAATAAACAAACTTTGTAGTTTATTTTTAAATTTTATTTTGTCGATTATGTATCAATTCTGAATCATGTACTATTTTTTCTCATTTATTTGTTACTTATAATCAACTAGTCAAATTAGTTGCTCTAATCAACTATCATTATTAGGTATCAGTCGTTTATTAAACACTACGCCCATTGCCCACTTGTGTTTTGTTTTGATTTTCCCTTATTCTTATTACATACATCCTTTGTCATATAGAATTAGCCTCAAGTACAAAACGGGTGACAGACAAAGAAAAATAAGTTGTAAAAAACTAGTACTCCTCTGTCCTACTAAATTTTTCTTACTTTTTATTTTAGTTGTATTAATAAATTTTCTTCATATCTAGGTAGATTTTAAATACCATACTTTAACACATTATATCTAGGTATAT